>CM050322.1:76390260-76469826 GCA_027475135.1 Bactrocera correcta | reverse complement strand
AAACGCTCTAGCGGCAGACTATTTAAACGAGGTGAATGAAATAAACAATATTGATTAGATAATTTAAAGAGCTTTCAGGAAAGTCTTCAATCTTTCTTCTACTTCTACCAGGAACGTGTCAATAATGTTCTCGAACAACGTAGGTTTTTGAGAAAAATCACATTTATATTTCAACTTTGCAAACGATCTAGCGGCTTAACTGTTTGAAAGAGGTTAGTTAAATAAAACGCATTGGTTAGATAATTTGAAGGGCTTTCAGGAAAGCCTTCAATCTTTCTTGTGCTCCTACCAGGGGCGTGGCAATAGTGTTTAAAAAAATGTAGGTTTTTGAGAAAAATCGCATTTTCATTCCAACTTTGCAAAGGCTTTTGCGGCTAAACTATTTGAAGGAGGTGAGTCAAATAAATAGGATTGGCTAGATAATTTAAGGAGCTTTCAGGAAAGTCTTCAATCTTTCTTTCACTCCTACTAGGATCGTGGCAATAGTATTCACGACAAACGTAGGTTTTTGATAAAAATCATATATTTTGTTTAAACTTTGCAAACGCTCTAGCGGCTAAACTGTTTGAACGAGGTGAATCACGCATAAAGCATTGGGTAGATAATCTAAAGAGCTTTCAGGAAAGTTTTTAATTATTCTTCTACTCCTAGAATGTGATAATAGTGTTCACGAAAAACATAAGTTTTAGAGAAAAATCACATTTTGGTTTCAACTTTGCGAACGCTCTAGCCTCTAATCTATTTGAACGAGGTGAGTCAAACAGAAAGCATTGGTTAGATAATTTAAAGGACTTTCAGGAATGTCTACAATCATTTTTTTACTCCTAGAACGTGATAATAGTGTTCACGAAAAACCTAGGTTTTTGAGAAAAATCACATTTTTACTTTGCGAACGCTCTAGCGGCTAAACTATTTGAACGAGTTGAGTTAAACATAAAACATTGGTTAGATAATTTAAAGGGCTTTCAGTAAAGTCTACAATCATTCTTCTACTCCAAGAAGGTGGTAAGAGTGTTCACAAAAATATAGGTTTTCGAGAAAAATCACATATTTGTTTCAACGTTTCAAACGCTCTAGCGGCTTAACTGTTTGAAAAAGGTGAGTCAAATAAAAAGCATTGGTTATATAACCTTTCTTCTACCCCTACCAGGGGCGTGGCAATAGTGTTCACGAAAAACGTAGGTTTTTGAGAAAAATCACATTTTTGTTTCAACTTTGCAAACGCTTTAGCGGCTAAACTATTGGAACGAGGTAAATCAAACATAAAGCATTGGTTGAATAATTTAAAAAGCTTTCAGGAAAGTCTGCAATCTTTCTTTTACTCCTACCAGGAACGTGGTAATAGTTTTCACGAAAAAATTAGGTTTTTGAAAAGAATCTCATTTTTTTTCAACGTTGCAAACGCTCTAGCGGCTTATTAATTTGAACGAGGTGAGTTAAATAAAATGCATTGGTTAGATAGTATGAAGTGCTTTCCTGAAAGCCTTCACTCTTTCTTCTACTCCTACCTGGGGCGTGGCAATAGTGTTTACAAAAAATGTAGGTTTTTGAGAAAAATCACATTTTTTTTTTCAACTTTGCAAACGCTCTAGCGGCTAAACTATTTGAACGAGGTGAGTCAAATAAAAAGGATTGGTTAGATAATTTAAAGAGCTTTCAGGGAAGTCTTCAATCTTTCTTTTACTCTTACTAGGAACGTGGCAACAGTATTCACGACAAACGTAGGTTTTTGAGAAAAATTACATTTTCTCTTCAACCTTGCGAACGCTCTAGCGGCTACACTATTGAAACGAGGTAAATCAAACATAAAGCATTGGTTAGATAATATAAAGTGCTTTCAGGAAAGCCTTCAATATTTCTTCTACTCCTACCAGGGGAGTGGCAATAATGTTCCACGAAAAATGTAGGTTTTTGAGAAAAATCACATTTTTTTTTCAACTTTGCAAACGTTCCAGCAATTAAACTATTTGAACGAGCCGAGTCAAATAAAGAGGATTGGTTAGATAATTTAAAGAGCTTTCAGGAAAGTCTTCAATCTTTTTTTTGACTCTTACTAGGAACGTGGCAATAGTTTTCACGACAAACGTAGAATTTTGAGAAAAATTACATTTTCTTTTCAACTTTGCAAACGCTCTAGCGGCTAAACTATTTGAACGAGGTGAGTCAAACATTAAGTTTGGGTAGATAATTTAAAGAGCTTTTAGGAAAGTCTTCAATTTTTCTTCTACTCCTACCAGGAACGTGGCAATAGTGTTCACAAAAAAGTAGGTTCTTGAGAAAAATCACATTTTTGTTTCAACTTGTCGTTCGCTCTAGCGGCTAAACTGTTTGAACGAGGCAAGTCAAAAATAAAGCATTGGTTAGATAATTTAAAGGGCTTTCAGGAAAGTCTACAATCGTTCTTCTACTCCTAGAAAGTGGTAATAGTTTTCACGAAAAACGTAGGTTTTTGAAAAGAATCACATTTTTGTTCAACGTTGTAAACGCTCTAGCGGCTTAACTATTTGAACGAGGTGAGTTAAATAAAAATCATTGGTTACATAGTATGAAGTGCTTTCAGGAAAGCCTTCAATCTCTCTTCTACTCCTACCAGGGGCGTGGCAATAGTGTTCACAAAAAATGTAGGTTTTTGAAAAAAATCACATTTTCGTTTCAACTTAGCAAACGCTCTAGCGGCTAAATTATTTAAACGAAGTAAGTCAAACATAAAGCATTGGTTCGATAATTTAAAGAGCTATCAGGAAAGTCTTCGATCTTTCTTCTACTCCTACCAGGAACGTGGCAATAGTATTGACGACAAACGTAGGTTTTTGATAAAAATTACATTTTCTTTTCAACTTTGCAAACGCTCTAGCGGCTAAACTATTTGAACGAGGGAAGTCAAACATAAAGCATTGGGTAGATAATTTAAAGAGCTTTCAGGAAAGTCTTCAATCTTTTTTCTACTCCTACCAGGGACGTGGCAATAATGTTCACGAAAAACGTAGGTTTTTGACGCTCTGGCGGCAAATTGTTTAAACGAGGTGAGTCAGATAAAAAGGATTGGTTAGATAATTTTAAGAGCTTTCAGGAAAGTCTTCAATCTTTCTTTTACTCTTACTAGGAACGTGGCAATAGTATTCACGACAAACGTAAGTTTTTGAGAAAAATTACATTTTCTTTTCAACTTTGCAAACGCTTTAGCGGCTAAACTATTTGAACGAGGTGAGTCAAACATAAAGCATTGGTTAGATAATTTAAAGAGCTTTCAGGAAAGTCTTCAATCTTTCTTCTACTCCTACCAGGAACGTGGCAATAGTGTTCACGAAAAAGGTAGGTTTTTGAGAAAAATCACATTTTTGTTTCAACTTTGCGTACGCTCTAGCGGCTAAACTGTTTGAACGAAGTGAGTCAAACATAAAGCATTGGTTGGATAATTTAAAGAGCTTTCAGGAAAGTATTTAATCTTTCTTCTACTCCTTCCAGGAACGTGGCAATAGTGTTCACGAAAAAAGTAGGTTTTTGAGAAAAATCACATTTTTGTTTCAACTTTGTGTACGCTCTAGCGGCTTAACTGTTTGAACGAGGTGAGTCAAACATAAAGCATTGGTTAGATAATTTAAAGGCTTTCAGGAAAGTCTACAATCATTCTTGACTCCTAGAACGTGGTAATAGTTTTCACGAAAAACGTAGGTTTTTGAAAATAATCACATTTTTTTCAACGTTGCAAACGCTCTAGCGGCTTAACTATTTGAACGAGGTGAGTTAAATAAAAATCTTTGGTTAGATAATATGAAGTACTTTCAGGAAAGCCTTCAATCTCTCTTCTACTCCTACCAGGGACGTGGCAATAGTGTTCAAAAAAATGTAGGTTTTTGAAAAAAATCACTTTTTTTTCAACTTAGCAATCGCTCTAGCGGCTAAACTATTTAAACGAGGTGAGTCAAACATAAAGTATTGGTTAGATAATTTAAAGAGCTATCAGGAAAGTCTTCGATCTTTCTTCTACTCCTACCAGGAACGTGATAATAGTGTCACTTAAAAAAAATTGTATTATTTCAATTCACGATTCTTGCAATTTTTTGCAGGTTCCGTATTCCCTTTTCAACAAAACATTAAAAGATTTTCACACGACCAGCTTCGCTGAATTGCGATTCACGAACGAATCGATCGATGCATAAATATTACATTATGGTGGCGCTTAGATGTTGTGTTGGATGCGTTTAGAAGTATGCTATGAAAGAGTAAAGTTCGCTTAACACGATCTAAGCCCGTATATGGACTGTCAAAGGTTAGACATGCGAATATGTAGTACACGAAATATTTGGAAATATTAGTATATGTGTTACAGTTTTGTTGAATTGATGCGATTTGGCATTATCGTAATGACAATGTTCGATGTATGGGTATTATAAAAGTTTAAAAAGTATTTTAGTATTCATTTGGGATGGAACGAATAAATGTCGTTGGGTTATTTGCTATTTTTCGCAACGTAAAAAGACTTATATTGTTTTTCTTTAATTTTTTTTTAATGTTCAGACTATTTCATTTTAAAAGACTTATAACTCACTTAGCGAGCACTGCAAAACCGCAGCCCGAATCAGCTGATACCTTCGAATTTCTCACGACTTGGATTTCCCCGTAGTAATGAGTCAGCTGATTGCTCTCTTATAATGGAGGGTTGCCAGTCTCGATATACTGTGAAATTATACCAAAAATATATGTGAACGGAGGGATTTGCTAATGGCGTTCAAGATCGCTAATAAAAAATGTAAAACAGTTAAAACCAAAGACAATGCGAAATTTAAATATATTTCATGAAACATTTTGAAACAATGATTAAAAACATTTATTAATTCAGAACTAACAGGCTTAATTCACCTTATTAAGTTTTGAAAGATCAAAGTCAGTTATTTTAATATACCATAAAATCATAAAAAAGGATTTAAGTAGTTTCGCCATATATGAAAAGTCCAATATATAATAAACGTATATTGCAAACGTAACAAATGTTGGGTGTTTTAATTTAAATGCCCAAAAATCATCATTTTGCCCGATGTGGCTACCACGCCTATTGTGAGGCGCTCTCATACTGGAAAAAGTTGGACATCTTTTTAGAGCGCAATCAGCGAATTCCGACAAACCAGAGCCCAAATCAGCCTATCTTATTAAAGCGCAATGTAAACGATCAGCCAACGCCGCTTCTACCGCCCGATTTACCGTACGATACCCTAGATTTCCACGGTATTTGGGTTTTTCTCATAGAAACGTGTCAGCTGACTGCACTCTCACAACGCAGGGTTGCCAGTCTTGATATACTGTAGTAATTATAAAAATTGTGTTTAATATGTCTGAAATTTTCTTAAACTAACTCAAAATCAGAGTTGAATGCTATTATTTATAAATTAAATTAAATGTCTAAAGCCCAGTGACATTTTATGGCAAAACTGCCCATTGGCATAAAATCGAAACTCACATCGGCGAGGTAGTACAGGGCTCTGAGCCTGACTTTTCCACGAAAATATATATCTCGAAAATGATAAGAGCTTTAGAAAAAACTTAAATGACAAACTTGTAGGAAGAGAGAGAGAAAGTAAAAAGCTAATATGCATATACAATTGAAAACAGCTATTATTATCTTGATAATATAGTATGTACAAATGTATATACATACGTATATACAAATGCGCACAGATTTTCGCGTCCTCTATGAATATATGGAGATGATTTTTTTTATTTAATCATGAAATTAATTAAATTTGTTTTTTTTTTTTTTGTTTTTTAATCAGCGTTTGTTAAAAGATAACAGAATGGGAGAACAAGACCTTTTGAACAGCTTATTAAAATCCATTTCTAGGATTTTGTAGTATTGTCAGCATGCTGATTTCGAAAAGGCTACGCAGGAGGAAGTGAAAGTTCATTCGGAAAAGCTGGAAGTTTACTACACACGGTTTGTAGATGCGCATGAGGAGCGGTGGATTAGAGCCCTACACAAGCCGGTGCATATGACGAAATTGTAGCTTTAGTGGAGCTGCGCTATTTTACAGCACAAGCCCTGTTGTTTACTAAGGCCAAGGAACTAACAACAGCGCCGAGTCTATTTGAGAAACAACCTATGTCGGTACAAGTACATAAATACGCCTTATTACCTACGTGATTTATCAAATACGTGGGCTAACTTTGATGGCCTATTGACAATGTGACATGGGTTTTGTGATCGGATTCCCTTAGAGCTGCACAAACACTAGTTGAATGGCAGATTACCGATAATAATTTTATAAAGGCTTGGGGTCTGCTTAATCAATTATATGACCGCAAGCCTTTATAAAATTATTATCGGTACTATATTTAATTGTTTTTTTTTTTTTGCATTTTAATATTAGGTTGTCAAAAAATTAACTAACGTAACTACCCCAACTCCCACATAATAATTTTCGTTTTTCTAACAAACCTTATGAGTCTGTAGGTGTATGATATATACTGTGATCAAATGCACAGGGTGAAATTTTAATTTATATTTCGCATGTTTTCGAATCATTTAATTTTTTTCTGTTAGTTGTTAGTACTGTTAGTGACATCTGTGCCAAATTTCACGTCAAAATATTCATTAATATTTGAGATACGCACCGTTTTCTGAGACTATAAAAGTGAATTCTTCGATTTTTACCATATCTGAATTTATTGAAAAAGAAGTGCGATAATGCACCATTTCATACCGTATTGGTTATTCGTGATCATTTCGCCACATTTTCAACTAATATCGTACCGCGACTCCCGCATTCGCCTGATTTACTTTCGTGTAACTTTTGGCTATTTAGCAAATTCACATGGCTACTCTGAGCACACCGTTTTGACTCAATTGAGGATATACTCGTAAAAGCTGAATCAAAGAAGGCTCTGATGGTCATCACGACGGAGGATTTTTCCAAGTGCTGTCATGACTAGAAAATTCGTTAGCATAAGTGTATTGCGTGTGAAGGGAATTACTTTGAAAGAGATGAAATGGACATACTTATTACTTTTATTTTTCAAAGGGCTATTTATTGATTTCTCTATTAGGTATTAACAACCTGTCGTTTGGTCGATATTGCTGTTTGAAACGTTAATCTATATTATTTTAAAACATGTTTCTTCCAATTCTCTGCTCGTTTCGCATACTCTTCTCAAAAACACATTAGAAGATTTTCACGCGACTAAAATAACTTCCCCATCATCATTGCGCCGTCACAGTAATGGTATGTGCCATTGGCTTTCGCATTATTTCATGGTGGTCTTCCATATTTCGTGTCTTAAAACTTACATGTCATGACCCAGGTCCTATTTTCGTAACCGTGGAACGTTTTATATGTAATTCGCCACGTTCTTCCACTTTTCCTCGCTTGAAATCATAATAGTTCAATGATATCCGCATTTAGGTTGTCGACCATTTTACTCTGTTTGATAGTGCATGAATTTGAAAAACGTGTGTTCAGTGACGTCCTCGATTGCGTCCCTGTATATACACGACGCCTCTTCGGCTTTTCCCATTTTATCTTACACCCAGATGTTTGATAACGTTTTGTCTCCTCAGGGTCTATGTTGTTGTCTTCAAGTCTGCTATCGGCGGAATATACTTCTTTGTTAGGAATATCAGCTAAGTTTTTTCAATGGAAAGTTTAATTCAACATTTGTCAAGCCTCAATAGTGCTATACTACTGTGTCCAAAAAGACACTTGAATTTAAACTGCGCGCGTCGAAGGATTTGGAGGATTATTTTTCTTCTTTTTTAGGTTGGTAGTACCGTCAGTCACATTTATGTCAAATTTCATGTCAAAATATTTATTAGTGTTTGAGATACGTGTCGTTTTGTGAAGTTATTCGTTTTTTGCGACGTCGAAATTTGTTGAGCAAAGAATGTGCCTTCAATTTTGTTTACGGAATCAATGACGAAGAGACGAAGAGCGTCCAGGGCAACCATCAACCTCAACCGACGACCAAAAAAATCGCACCAAAGTCGCGCAAAAATCAAGGTCATGTTGACTGTTTTCTTCGATTATCGTGGTGTTGTGCATTATGAATTCCTTCCAACCGGTCAAACAGTCAACAAGAAATATTATTTGAACGTTATGCGTCGTTTGCGTAACGGTTTTTACACCACGATAGTGCACCATCCCATACTGCCCTCGTAATTCGTGATCATTTCACCAAAAACCCAACCCGTATCGGTCCGCAACCACTGTATTCACCTGATCTGGCGCCGTGCAACTTCTGGCTGTTCACCAAGCTCAAAAGAGCGCTCCGGCGACACCGTTTTTATACGATAGAGGAGATTCAAGCCGCAGCGAAGACGGAACTGAAGGCCATCCCGGAAAATGACTACAACCAGTGTTTCGAAGATTGGAAAATCCGTTGGCATAAGTACATTTCATCGGAAGGGGATTACTTTGAAGGGGATGAAATTGATTTGGAAGAATAAAAAAAGAATTTTCAAAATAAATGCAATGTAACTTTATTTTTGGGGCACAACAGTGTCCATTTGCTGCGAGTTACATCTCAGGTTACGTCTGACGGCATGCAGTTGTGCATCACATCGCATGATCACCCAGTACGTCACCAAAACAGCAGACTCGGCATATTATGAGTCTGTTGGAATGTGCGGTACACCCACACATTGGCGCAGACTCGAGTTGCTGATCTGATGCCAGAGTCAGACTGATTCTTGCTGCAGTACAGACCAAACGTATACTTTTTATTTATAACTGGCGCAGTCGAGGCGAGCCGCAGCATACAAATTTGCTATACCAGGGTAAAAATTAAAATTGGAAAAGAGTCTCAATATCCAACAAATAGATTCAATTTGCCCTCACTAGAAAAGAATTGAATTGAATTGAACTTTAAATTTTTGGAGTGCATAAAGCAGTTCAGCAACAAAGCCGACGACGAAAGCAGTAAACAAAGTTTAAGTGAAAAGTGAAGTGTAAATAAAATACAGATATAACAAAACATCAACTTTAATAATAGCAACAACAGCAACGGCAGCAGGAGATATAACAAAATATCAACTTCAATAATAGCAACAACAGCAGCAGCGGTTCCCGGCAAGATGCAGAGAAGTAATGTAAGATTAAATTAATTATTGAACCATAACTTTATATTATATAGTATATGTACAAGTATTTATAAAATAAGATAAGTCATCGAAGACCAAAAACCAGTAATACTAAAATTGTTGAAAGTGGAGTAAAACTTAAACTCCCAGTGAAAGTAAAACTGTCGGAATAAGATACATATTGAAATTTCCATAAAGACACTAAAAGGGTGGTCTAAATGTAAAACCACAAAAAAAACGGGCAAATAAGTGAAAATAATTATATTTTAATAAAACTTCTGTTCTATTCATGAAAAAGAAAGATAAGGCAATTTAAATAAAATATAATCTCGCATAAAAAGAAAAAGATACAAAACAAAAAAAAAAAAATAAAACAAAATGATGGCTCAAAATCAGATGTTAAACGTTGAACGTTGTTTATCAGCAATAACACAGTTGCTTAAACAAAATGCGGTACAGCAGGAAACTAGTATTAGGCAGGAAATAGAAAAAGATTTAAAATACTTACAGCCATTTGAAGGTAATGCAAAATATTACCGGCGTTGATAGAGTACTAGCTGATTATGCAGGGCAACAACAGGTGGCATTCAGAGTAGTTTATTTTAGGATCGGCAAAAAATTTTTTAACTTTGAATCCTCCAGAAAACTGGGATACATGCAAAATAAGATTAAAACAGCACTTTAGGCCAACAAAGGACCAAATGACTTTGACCAACGTAGTATCGGTGAACTTGGAAGGAAAACAAAAGAAATAATGGATAATATTACCGAATATTGTGCTTTGAGTGAAACAGTCGGCATGAGGAAAGAAATATTTTCAGGAAAGCTTATACAAAGGGTGAAGCAACTTGCAGCAGGGACTTTCGCCTATATCATACGGAATATAACGACATGGGCAGACATAACAAATACGATCTACAATTTCATAGGGCTAGACGAAGGAAATTTAAATCCTATACTTTTAGCAAGAAACAGAAATTCAAACTAGTTTGTTCAGAAGGCAAAAAAGTTTAATAATTACCAAAATCAAAATAATCAAAGAATAAACAACTTTAGGGGACAAAATATTGGCGGCCGAAACCATGATCGTTATTATACACAAAATAATTCGGGACAATACTCTCAAAGGAATACCAACTTTTCAGGGAAAAATAATTTTCACCCAAATAATCCACAGAGATAAACTAATTATCGGACAGGAAATTCAGGCCAATATACAAATCAATATCGTTATAATAATATTAATAACGGCTATGGTAATTCAGCAAGACAAAATATACAGAACGGCACTCGGCAAACAAGACATTCAAATGGCCCAACACCCATGGATGTTGATACTGTGAGCAGGACAGAGGTAACGAATAACAACGAGGAATTTTTTACCAATTAGCCTCGGAAAATCAAAATAAAATATTAATTTCACTTACTTTGTTTAACAAAAAATGGTGTGCATTGGTAGACCCAGGCGCTACTATTAGTATTATGAAAAAATCAAGCTTCGTACATTATAAGTTACCGGTTCTAGAAAAAAATTAAACAATAATTAGTGATACAAGAGCGTCTAATGAAAGAGTTAAGACACCATGTCCGCTAGAACTTAAATACCCTCACAATACTAGGATGAAATTGTTGAAAATATACTTTGAAAAACCGTACGATCTTCCACTAAGAAACGATTTTATATTTAATAATTTCGGTATAGTCGATATTGAAAACGAAGAAATTGAGCTTAAAAATGGTGTTAAAATTCCGTTTTATTCAAAAACTATCCAAGAGCAAGTATATGCATTGGAAGAAAGTAAAATGCAAAACATTCAATTGGATCTTTTAAAATCAAATGAACAAAAGGAGGTTGAAATTGTTAAAGAAGTATGAAAAAGTGATGTATAAAGAAGGAGATGCCTTGACAAACACAAAAACGGTGGTCCACGAAATAAGAACCACCACAAACCAGAAAATCAATTCAAGTATATATAGGTTACCTCCGAAACATGAGGAAGAAGCCATAAGACAAATTAGGGAGCTAGAAAAACAAGGTATAATTCAGAAAAGTAGGAGTAAATACAGTTCACCTATTATCACTGTATGAAAAAAATGTGATAGCATGGGCAACAAAATTTCGTCGATTAAATCAAATAACTATCGATGATAAATATCCTTTGCCAAACATTGATAGAATCTTAGACAAGTTTGGCAAGGCCCAGTACTTTATCACTCTTGATCTAGCAAAAGGTTACCATCAAATTTTAGTTTATAAAAAGGATGTTGAAAGACCGCTTTTGTATCTCCGGTGGGATTATACGAATTAATAAAACTGCCCTTCGGACAACCTTTCAACGACTAATGAATGACATATTAAAGAATACATAAATAAGATATGTGTCGTATTAGTCTTTTCATCGTCATTATAGGAACATTTAAACTCCTTAGAGAAAATTTTTTCAAAGTTAAAGGAACATAATTTAAAAATTCAATTCGATAAATGTTGTTTTCTAAAGAGGGAAACACAATTTTTGGGGCATACCTTAACAAAAGAAGGGATTAAGCCAAATCAGGACAAGATAGCAGCAATACAAAGTTTGAAAATACCTAGAACTGAAAAACAATTCAAAAGTTTTTTGGGAGCCACTGGTTTTTACAGAAAGTTCATTAGGGACTACTCAAAAATTGCATATCTTATGATTAAATATTTAAAAAAAGGTTATAAAATAAATTCAAGAGGTCCGCAGTACATAGCTAGGTTTGAAAATTGCAAATCACTTATATCATCACATCCAATTTTAAAATTTCCTGAATATGATAAGGAATTTACTTTTACAACGGATGCAAGTGATTACGCAATAGTTGCAGTACTTTCTCAACAAGGTCAGCCAGTGTGCTACATTAGCAAAACTTTAAATAACCATGAACAGAAATATGATACAACAGATAAAGAATTTCTAGCTATTATATATTCAATAACCTATTTCAGGCCATACATATATGGCACAAAATTTAAAATTATAACTGATCATTCCCGATAGTATTTTTTAATAACAAATTTAAAGGAAGGGAGTTTTCACAACGTCACCAAAGGTGTCTATTGAAACTGCAAGTGTTTAATTATGAAATTGAATATCAGAAAGGGAAAAATAATGTAGTAGCAGATTTTGTAAGCCAAATTGAAAACTCTCCAAAATTCGCCGGAAGTAATGATAAAGAATCCAATTTAGAAATGTCAGATACAATACATTCCGCAGAAGAGGAACTATTAGAACACTTCTTCATAAAAGAAGAAATTGTCAACAAGTATAAGAACCAAATTATAATAACATATTGTCCTCAAACTGAAGTTCAAGTAATACATGGAAGGAAAGTAATTGAGATTAACTCTATTGATACGGAGAACATTTTGAAAAATATTTTCCGAAGACATATTTACAAGGGCAAAGTGGGTATTTTTTTCGAAGTAGAGGAGACCGATTATCACAAAATTCAACTACTACTTATATGTAAGCATGTTTTCTGGCAATAGCAAGATGCAATTCATAAAATGTACAAAACGAGCAACAGAAATTCTACAGGAAGAAGATCTGCATAAACAAATTTCATTTTACCATAGTAGTGAGTCAATGCATAGCGGAATAAACGAGACTTACAATACACTTAAGGATAAAATATACTATCCAAAATTAAGGGAACATGTACAGATATTTGTAGGTAATTGCGAAAAATGCAAGCAAATTAAATATGACGAGAAACCGTTAAAGCCGAAGTTCAAATTAACAGAGACACCTTAAGATAAAAATGAAATAATACATGTAGGAGACGTACACGGACGGACAAATCGAAGCAGACAGACATATTAATATTAAAATATTATTATATACATATATTATTACTGACTTACATTTTTTTAACTGAACAACTATTACTTACATTTTAACTTAAACTACATAATACGAAAGAATGCAACCATGCTATAGTAGCAATAGTCAATACCAACTTGACGAATATACGAGACGCGTACCCGACAACGGACAAACAGGACAGTTGCTTTTTGAATATTAATAAAGACACATCTATTATATAATAAATCACCACTTCTTATTATTTCCTACAAATTTTGGGGACTCAACCGCGAATGAACATTTGAGCCAATAAGTCGAGTGTAGTTAAAAGCGAAGATATTTGGATATGTTTGTGCTGCGTTTAAGCAAATTTCGTGATTATAAATAAATAGCAACTTGGAATGTGTTGAGTGTGACTAGTAAATACATTCATACGTGCAGTAGAAAAACTTAAAATACTTATGATACGCCAACCCGAATGCGTTAAAAACATTGACAAACATTTCTCGGTGAATTTATAAATGAAAAAGGGTTGAAACTGTTATGTGGTTGTGCATGTTATTGTGTGAATCAAGCGAAGGATTTGTTATGAAAACCAGAGGCTTCAAAGCATTTCCTTTCATTCATGAACATGGGAATTTTTTGAACTGTACGTTACATTAGAATTTGAAAATCCGAAAAGCAGTCGCCATCAAGCTGTATTCTGCAACAGATGGTTAAAATAAGTGCGAAGTATAACGAGGTATAAGGTGAAGCAGTACAAGCAGAGAAGCTGTATTGTCGTTAAAGTGTAGAAGAAGTAGGACACAGTCGGTAGAACGAAGTTCAAAGAGTTACGCTATTGATGAACAAGAAGTGCTAGAAACTAGAACTAGAAACGCGAGTGAAGAGCAGCAAAAGTCAAGAATCAAGCTGTATTCTGCAACAGAAGTGAAGTGTAATGACATGTACGGTGAAGCAGTACAAACAGAGAAGATAAATCAGCGAACAACAAAAAGTGTGTGCCAACAATAAGTCATCATAACATCAGATGTTAAGTAAAAAAACCAAACACTACAATCAACAGTCAAATACAAGTCTACATAGAAGAAGCAAGAAAGAGAGGCAACAACCATCGTTGGAGAAGAGTAGTTATTGACATCAAAATTCGGTAATAATAAGGTTAATAATATAGAAAGAAGAGCAGCAATAGTAGCTTACACCAAATAAAAACACAATTTCATAAGAAAATTTTATAACTAACTAAGTGAGAAAAAATATAAGTAAATGAATTGGAAGAAGAACTACATTAAACATATAATACAGAAATTATAATAGTAAATTAAAGAATTGAAAACTGAGTTATAAATGCAAAAGAAAATGCAAATAAGTAATGCATAATAAAATTGCAACTATTTATTATTATAAGTAACGTTTAAGCCGCAAGTCAATTAAAGCATTTTTGTTACAGATACTTCAATTGTTAACAAAAATTTTTCATAATACTATATACATTGTAAAATTGAAGTACACCTGCATTTACTTCTTTTTTGTATTAAATATTAATTGATTTTTAAATACTTACTTTATATACACGTATAAACTATATTAATATACTATATATACATTTAATTACATTATACCTTATTTTTAATTTTAATAATATTCTTAGTTGTAAAATATTGTAAGACCATGGACGTACAAACGATTTTAGGTATGACAGTAGAGACGTTGAAGGAACATCTAAGAAGAGTTGGTTAAATATTCAAGGACGGAAAATGGTACTTAGAGAGAGACTTCTAAGACATCATAATCTCGTACAGAGCGATGAAGAAGATAGTGAGGTAGAATCCGCGTATGAGGAAGCAGTTACAGAACGAGCAACACAGTAGCAACTTCACGCTTAGAGACATTCAAGACAGTTTACCTTCGTTTACCGGTACGGACGCATTAAATTTCAATGATTGGGTGCAAGAGTTTGAAGATAATGCCATTACATTAGAGTGGAATGAGTTACAAAAGTATATATATGCGAAACAATTGCTAAAAGGAGCCACAAAGCTTTTTGTAAGCAGTCAGTCAGGTATTAAAGATTGGAATTCTTTAAAATCAGCTATTACAGAGGAGTTCGGTATGAAATTATCTTCGTTAGATATCCTCAAAATGTTACAGAATCAACGTAAAAAGTATAATGAATCGTTTAAAGAGTACTTATGTACTGTGATAGAGATCGCCAAACCCATTTATCTAGATGATGCTAGCTTGATAGGATATTTTATAGAGGGAATTCCTGACTCGAAAGCTAACAAAACAATCTTGTATCAGGCAAAAACTATTAAAGATTTGAGAAAACCTTAAAATTTATGAAAAGGTTCATGGTTCACGGCAGTTTTTAAACAAGCCAAGCTATGCACAGAATTCAAGTTTTCAAAACAATAACAACGTAAAAACATGTCACAAATGCTCAGCTACCACACATCTCGCAAAAGATTGTGGTAATACTGACAAACAGTTTAAGTGTTTCAAATGCGGGAAAATAGGTCACAGGAGTTTTGAGTGTAAAGAAGGTGCTAGGAAACACATAAAGGTAGAGAATAATTCTTTCAACAGCATGTCCGATGTGCCATGGTACATAGATAGTGGTTTAATTTATAAACAAATTTTGATAGGCGACATCAGGGTTAACGCTATGGTTGACACGGGAGCTGATTTGAGTTTACTAAGATACGATACGTTTGCAAAGTTAAATTATCCTCAACTAAGTGGAGTGAAAAAAAGATTAATAGGAATCAAAGATACTGAATTAACTACATTAGGTAGCATAACTAGAGAACTAAAGATTGATAGTCTCAAAATAGAATCAACGTTCCACATAGTCAGGAGTAATGATTTGGGTTACCAAGCCGTTTTAGGAAATGATATTTTGAAAGTAGTAGACTCAGAGGTTTCAGACGGTTCGGCTACGTTTAAGAAAAAGCAAAAAACAAATGATGAGCAAAATATAATGAAAGAGGAAGTTTTAAATGAAGAGGATAGTATTCTATTTAAGGAATTTACTTCGCTTTGTCTTCAAAATGTCTTAACTGTTGAAAAGTCCGACATTGATTTAAATTTGTCTCATTTATCTGTGGAGAAAAATGCGCTTGTAACCGCAATGGTCAACCAATATTCTCCAGTTAAAAACTTCCAATCTCTGGTAGAAATAAAAATTATTTTGTCAGATGATATCCCCGTATATCAATCCCCTCGTAGAGTTTCATATGCTGACCAACGTGTTGTAAATGAACAGATTTCCAGTTGGTTGAAAGATGGCATAATACAAACAAGCTATTCAGAATACGCATCGCCTGTAGTCCTTGTGTCAAAAAAAGATGGCACAAAACGTTTGTGCTGTGACTTTAGGAAATTAAATGAGAAGATAACGCGAGACAATTTTCCAATGCCATTAATTGATGATGTGCTAGAGAAATTACAAGGAGCTCAAATTTTTTCTACGCTGGATTTGGCCAACAGATTTTTTCACGTACCTGTTGAACCAAGAGCAGGGAATTTTGGCTTTTTTTAATGAAGCGAATAAACTTTTTAGGGTACGTTATTGATGAAGATGGTATCAGACCATCAAATTATAAAGCAAGATCCGTTCAGTCATTTCCACCACCACATGATAAGAAATCACTTCAAAGATTTTTGGGCCTTACCTCATACTTTAGACACTTTATAGAAGGATATGCGGTGGTTGCGAGGCCATTAAGTGATTTACTAAGAAAAGACGTCTATTTTCAATTCAAAGAAGAGCAGACAATTGCATTTCATCAGCTTAAATTATCTCTTATAAGTGCACCAGTTTTGAAGCTTTATAATCCCAATGCTCAAACTGAGATACACACAGACGCTAGTATACATGGCTATGGGGGTGTTCTTTTACAGAAAGACGTAGACGACCAGCAATTTCATCGCATTCGTACCATTCGCATGAGCTTGAAGTTCTTGCGATCATAAAAGCGTTGAAGAAGTGGAGAATATACGTTCTAGGCAAAAAATTTAAAATAGTGAGTGACTTCAATGCGTTTGCTTTAAATATGAAGAAGAAAGAAGTACCTTTAAGAGTCGCTCGTTGGGCTATGTACCTTTGGGACTTCGACTACGAAATTGAGCATAGACCTGGTACGAAAATGAAACACGTCAATGCTGTTAGAAGATTCGCTTAAGTTTTCGTTTACGGCAAGCACAGCAAAGTGATGATTGGGTAAATGCGGTAACTAGAGTTTTAGAATGCAGTACATACGAAGATTTTTATTTGAAAAACGGTATTTTGAATAAGGACCCAGTAAAAGAGCTAGTGGTGGTACCGCAAACAATGGAAGAAGAAATAATTAGAACAGCGCATAGTCAGGGGCACTGGTCAGCAAAAACGACACAGGACTATGTCGAAAAATCTTTCTATATCCCAAAAATAGCACCAAAGATTGTGAAAATAGTGAAAAGTTGCATTGAATGCATTATTGGAGAAGCGAAGGTAGGGAAAAAAGAAGGGCTACTCTCTCCTATAAATAAGGAAGATAGGCCACTAGCGACGTATCATATAGATCATATAGGCCCAATGGAACTGACCACAAAAAACTTCGTTGATTATTGCAATAGAGAAGGAATACAGCATCTACTCATTGCAACCGGCGTTCCACGTGGAAACGGGCAAGTAGAGCGCATAAATCGTATCGTAATACAATTGTTAACTAAATTATGTTACAATAATCCGGCTAACTGGTACAAGCATGTTGAGAAAGTACAACAGCTGATAAATAACACACCTCCAAGAAGTAACGGGTGATTTTTTTGAGGTTAGGATTTTCATAGCAGTAGTATTTGACAGATCACGTGGGATGTCAGACATGGTGTCAAAGAGAAAGATGCTCAGTATGCTTAAAGACATTTTGCAATGAAGCGAAAAAACTTTAGGGTAACGTATTGGAAATGGTATCAGAATCAAATTATAAAAAAAGATCCTTTGTTTTCCACCACCACATGATAGAATATTCGTTTGGTTACCTCTACTTTAGCAATAAAAGGATATGCTGGTTGCAGGCCTTAAATTAAAGAAAAGTACTTAAGGGCAGAAAATTGCATTTCAAGCTTAAACCATAAGTACCAGTTTTAAGATAATCCCAAATGCTCAACAAATAAAAACGCAGTATATGGTTTGGGGGTTTCTTTACAGAAAGATAGAGACCAGCAATTTTTTCAACGAGGGTTTGTTTGGATAAAAACGTTGAAGAAGTAGAATATACGTTCTAGCAAAAAATTTAATAATCTAAATCGTTTCTTTAATTGAAAAGAATGGAAGACCTTTAACCTTTGGTTGTACCTTTGGGATTCACTACAAATTGAGCGACCTGGTACGAAATGAAACACGCCCAATTGTTAGGATTTTAAGCGTTTCGGCACAAGCAAATTGATTGGGAAATGGGGTAACTAGAGTTTTGAATAGTACATGAGATTTATTTGAAAACGTATTTTAAAGACCCATGACTAGTGGTGGTACCGCAAACAATGGAAAAGAAATAATTAGAACAGCCATGCAATTTGGTCCAGCAAAAGACACAGGATTTCGAAAAATTTTTCTATATCCCCAAATGCCCTTGAAAAAGTGTGCATGAATGAATTGGAGCGAGGTAGGAAAAGAAGGACCTCCCTAAATGGGAATGGGCCGCGCGTATCATTGTTAAAGGGAAACCACAAAAAAGTTGATTATTCAATAGGAAAACAATCTACTTTGCAAGCCATGGAAAGGGGAATAGGCGTTTCGACGAAAAATTTTACAAATTATGCAATTCCTATGTACAGCATGTTGAGAAAGTACAAGCCTTAAATAACACACCCCAGAGTACAAACTTTAAACACTTTAGATATTAACAGGGCTTGAAATGCGCACATCTGAGGAGGTCGAGCTTCGTAAGTTGCTAGAACAGTCAGTGCTTAAGGAACTGCATGAAGATCGTGAATACGTTAGGAGTCAAGTCGTGGAGAATATCTCCAGAATTCAAGAATAGAACACAAAAACTTTTAATGCCAAACGCAAACCAGAAGTAGAATATAATGTCGGTGACTTCGTAGCAATCAAGAGGACACAGTATGGTGCAGGTCTTAAAATTAAGGCAAAGTACTTAGGGCCGTATTGAATAGTTCAACGACTTCCACATGGAAGATACTCAGTCGATAAGGTAGGTGACCACGAGGGTCCACATAAAACAATATCTGTGGCCGAATATATGAAACCGTGGAACCCTTCGTTCGGGTCGAACGACAGTTCAGGACGGCCGAATGTAGGAGACGTACACGGACGGGCAACTCGAAGCGGACAGACATATTAATATTAATATATTATTATATATATTATTATTGACTTACATTTTTTTAACTGAACAACTATTACTTACATTTTAACTTAAACTACATAATACGAAAGAATGCAACCATGCTATAGTAGCAATAGTCAATACCAACTTGACGAATATACGAGACGCGTACCCGACAACGGACAAACAGGACAGTTGCTTTTTGAATATTAATAAAGACACATCTATTATATAATAAATCACCACTTCTTATTATTTCCTACATACCTGTGGACAATTTTCATTCTTAAAGGCAGTCATTTGTCACAGTAATTGATAAACTAACAAAATTTGCAGCAGCATACAATATAACTGACAGAAATTGGAGAGCAAAGAAGGCCATCATAATTGAACATTTTACGAAATTTGGGAAACCAAAGATCATCATGGACAATGAATTTAGGGCCGAACAGTTGATTCAGTTCTTAAATACAGAAGGAGTCAAAGTACACTTAACAAAACCAAACTCCCATACAGGTAATGCAGCCATTGAGAGGCTGCACTCAACCTTGTTAGAAGAACTAACAGGAATTGAGGATCCAAGTGTCTCAACAGAAATGAGGATACAGATCGTTATAGATCGCTATCACTCAACCATAAAATGTACATCCAATAAAGCAAGAAATAGTATTGACCCAACCTTTTTAAAAAAATACAATAAATCAGAAGAAAAAACTAATAACATACAATAGAAATAGGTACAGAGAAGACTATATAGAAACAAGAGAAGAAGGTCCTATAAAAAACTACAAAAGAGTACGGCATAAAGATCAACCGTATTACCGAATTAGTCCACTACAGAACGTTCATCCGACGAATATTAAAAGACCAATGAAATTGGCAAATATTGGAAACGCAAACGAAAGTGATGAAAACACATTTAGTTTAAGGGTAATTAATGGGGATAATAACAAATTAAAAAAAAGGTTATAAAACAATAGATTTATTTTTACAGACGATGGGGATAATTGTGTTTTTTTGGTAACTATGACATTGGTGGCAGCACTTCTACAAGTGACACCAATAGTTGAAGAAGCCGGATACACCATGATCCAACTCGACGAAGTAGAAATCGTTGACGAAGTACGATACTTCATATTATACACCCGAAAGAGCTAACAATTTTGGTGGAAGAAATGGAAGAAAACGTAGGATAAGCAGACCTAAGTAACAAAGCATTTCTTTTTAACGAAATAATGTAATTAAAGTAAAATTAGATCGATTACTCCCAAGAAAGAGGAAAGAAAGAAGAGAGGTTTAATTAATTTAGGAGGGGCAATGTATAAATGGTTGTTCGGGGTAATGGACGAAGAGGACCGACAGGATATAATTAGTAATTTAGAAGTAGTAGGGGGAAATTCGCAGAATGCAATTATAAATATCAATACGCAGATTAATAGAAATGAGCATTTTAACGATTCAATTAATTTAACGAAAATAATAGTAAAGAATGCCAGGAGTTAAATATTAAAAGAATTAAATCCGATACAAAAGGAGGATAGAGAGCTAGCGAAATTGGTTATTCACAATGATCAAATGAATAAATTAAGACATATAGAAGGGAAGATACATGAAGTTCAAAATAATATAGCCGCCGCTAAAAACAATTTAATACATCCGAGAATGTTAACTAAAGAAGAAATAGATAGCTTTGACATAGATTTTTGTAAGCTGAAACTGGCCAAAGTAGGAGTAGTAGCTTTCGCTATCCAAATACCAAAAAGTTTTTTTAAAGTAAATGTAAAATTAATTATGCCTCTACCAAACAAACGAAAATTGCTAATAGTTCGTGAGGATGAAAAAATTGTAAAAATAAATAAAAAACATTATAAATATGAAGATAATACGTTATTAAAAACACAAAAATTAAATAGGAGTTGTATTTTTTTAACGCTTGTGAATTTAAATATAACAATACTACAATAATACAAGAAATAAGCGATGATACTTTGATCATCAAGAATGCAAAAAATTTGAAACTTATACAAATTGTGATGACAGAGATTTTGTACTGCAAAATAACTATATGTTAAATTTTGCGAAATGCTGCAGTACAGACCAAACGTATACTTTTTATTTATAACTTGCGCGTATTTGAAAACTCTTGTTTTTTCCATTGTCAACTATCTGTTGTAATCTCACGTGTAGGAGCACCATCGAATCTATTTGCGCTAGCTAGATAGAGATTAAACAAAAATATTTTGCACCGAGGAGTACGAAATTCAATCAAATTTAAATGCTTTTGATTAAGAATTATAAAAGTTACGGTTAAAAATAAGGAATATTCTATACTACAGATCCTTACCTAATTAATATTATTAACTTTAATATACGAGGTTTGACAATTAGGTAATGGTAAACGTGTGGACTTGAAATTTCTTTCTCCCTTTCCGGCATCTCTCCCCTCTCCATTGATATATGTACCATCGCTCTAGCTTGTTTAGTTCGCCTGCGACGTCAAGTTGATTAGACGTGTGCTTGTAGTGCTCGTCACGAAAATGGAAAAACGAAATCAAGAGCAACGCGTCGCGATAAATTTTGCGCCAGATTTGACGAAACAGCTTCGGAAACGTATGCTAAAATTGCATGAGTGTATGGTAATAGTGCTCTTAGTCGTGGAAACCAAACGCCAAAGCTCACAATGGTTGTCTCCGCGCGCCCCCCGCCCGATAAATATGAGCAATTCGAAGGTGAAAACGATGATTATTGCCTTTTTTGATAGCGTGGAATCGTCCACAACGAATTCGTTCCACCGGGGAAAACTCTGAATCAAGTCTACTATTGGCAAATAGACTCAACAAGGTGCGCCCAGACATCGCTCGTAACTGGATCATTCATCACGACACCGTGCCACACCGCCCTCAGCGTGTCCCAGTATTTGGCTTCTAAAGGGATCGCCGTGTTACAATAGCCGCCTTATTCGCCCGACATGTCACCCTGTGCCTTTTTTGTTTCCTAAAAAAAAATCGGTGGTCAATAGAACCCATTTTGAGTCGATAACGGACATCGTAGTCGAAACATACCAGAAATGTTACGAAGCATGGAAAACGCGCTGAAATCGCTGTGTAGCTGCCCAAGGAGTCTATTTTGAAGGGCATGGCAGAATTGTAGTATAATTTTCAAATAAACGGTTTTTATGGAATCAGTCTCATTACTTAATTTTCATACCCGTATAATCAACTAACAACTTTGTAATTTACTTACCTGTAACACTTTTGAATATAAGGTTAATAAAACATAAAGCTATGAACTATATATATAAAGTTTATTGGCCAAATTTAATAGGTACATATATTAGTCATATAAGATAAAGAACATCTAGACCGATTATATAATAACACATATTTTTAACCAATTGTTCGGTAAAGCCAGTAGATTTATTTCAGAAAATTCTTTGTCACAATTATAGGCAATGTGGCCCACATATTTGGCCGATTTCGTAGTAGAAATACCAATATTGTGAATTCTTTCCAAAGCAATTACATTGAACATATATTTTATATGATAGCTGGAATAGGACTGTAATTATTTTCCCACATTATTTGCCGCATTTATTACACTAAGATTTAAATAATTTTTTACTAAACAGAACTTGTCATCATTGCTTATTTTTTTAGATCTTATATCTGAAAGGGTCACCAAAACAAATACATTAGTTTTTTAATTAGTGATGAAGAAGGCAATTTATAAGTATAATGCAAAACTGTTAAAAGAAAGGTAGTCATATAGGTTTTGTCCGGAAAATCAGAGGACTGAGTCGATTTAAAAAATTTATTGAACCAATCATTACTATTCTTTAAAAACTTTCAAACTGGACTCCTTCTGAGTCGATGCAGCGCTGCTAGCACGTTTTCCAAGCATTGAAAGCGTCACGGAAGGAATTCTACGAAATTTTGGAAGCCGAGGTGCAGACAGCTTGGATCCCTTCTGTCGTCTCAAAATGTTTGCTTTTCATCGGTCTTTTCGGGCAAGATAGATGACTCGTGCCCTGTGGTTACGTTATTCAAAAGATGGGAACACTTTCACAAATCTTCAAATTTTCTTGGCACACTTCACACTTCACTTTTAGGACCATCTTCGCGCACACCTTACCCACGTTCAAGTGCTCAATTAAATAAATACTTAATCGACGGTCTGAGTTTAAAAGAGTTGCGCTTACGAGTCACATTGCAGGTTTCCCAGCATAGTATTTATCAGCGACCTCTTCCCGGCCCTCCAAAAAGGTCTGGTGCCACCAAAACACACCACTCTTTACTAAAATATCATCTGGGAAAGCCTGCTTGATCATATCAAACGTCTGTGTCGCAGATTTACCGAGTTCAGAATTAAATCGCGTACTTCTGCTCTAACGAACACTGCATTTTCGGCTTGCACTACTCACAGAAACACGTAGCGCGAAAATGTTTGTCCTGACTCTCCAGGAGACAACTAACCAGCCGGTCTTTCATTAGCAGTGCTTAGTTTTATTCCTTTTGTTCTGATGTCGGTGATATACTCACTTTCACTTGCACCTGGAATGTTTAACTCGCTATTTTTTGGTTTGAAATAAAGGAATGTAGTATTTCGCTTCACAGCGTTTCTTCGACGGTCATACCGATGGCGAAAACCTTCGAGGTCTGTGCCTGTTATTTGTGTGGATTGCTGGAGGGAATAGATGAAACAGGGTATGATGAGGGCGTTGACAATATTGGCATGACCCGTCGGTTGGGCATTCGAATGTGGAGTGGGAGTCTGCCAAGCAACTCATGCAATGGCCGAGTACGCAGGCGATCTGTTGGCGTTGATCTGGCTGCATGCTTTTGAAGATGGGGTCTATGGCATAAGCTGCATTCAAATTTTCTTCAAATGGATCTTCATATGTATCCATATATATCATATGACAATGATAGTACAACCAAAACAGTGGCCTTCAGTCGCCGGCAAATCGAGGGTGGTAAGAATCCCCGGAGGTAAAACAAAACAAACTTTAAACATTGGAACATGGAACACAAGGAGTTTATACGAGCCTGGAAAACTTGCTAATACGATTTTAGAAATGGAAAAATTAGACATCGATTTACTTGGGATAAGTGAAACATGGTGGCCAGATTGTGGAGAATTTATTTTTCAACAAACAAAGTTCTTTTTCTCTGGCAACCATACTAAAAATCACTCCAATGGTGTTGGCATTAGAGTTTAAGAAAACATTGCAAAATCTGTCATCGGATTTGTGCCGAAATCTGATAGATCAATGATGCTAAAGTTTTTTGCAAAACCACGGAATATTAATATTATTCAAGTCTATGCTCCAACGGCTGACAAAAGTGATGACGAAATAGAAACTTTCTATGATGAACTAGACGAACTTATGCGATTAACAAAACCATACGAAATAAATATAATTCAAGACAATTTCAATGCAAAAGTTGGAAAAGAAAAAATCGAAGGAGCTGCAGGCCAATACGGCTTAGGTGAAAGAAATGAGAGAGGAGATCGACTAATTCAATTTTGTCAAGAACACAAATTAAAAATTTCAAACACATTATTTAGCCTTCCTCCCAGAAGACTGTATACATGGAAATATCCATTGGACGCCTCTGATAATATTATCAGAAATCAAATAGATTATATTCTGATAAATAATCGCTTCTGTTCCTCAATAAAAAGGGTCAATACATATCCAGGAGCGGATGTACCTTCGGATCACAACTTGCTACAGGCAAAATTGCGTATTAGGCTAGCCGTAATTAAAAAAAGCACTATAAGCCTAATGTTAATACCTCAATATAGTTTCTAACAACCCTTACCGCTGGTGGGGGGAATTGAATAGTCTTATATCGAGGGAGAATTTATTCATTCTCATTTTATTTCGTATTTTTCTTGCTTATGTATATGTGTATGTGTATGTTTGTACAAATTGCAGCATATTGTTTATTGTTGCTTGACATGGGGTTATTTTGAAATGTACAATTTAATACATGTGTGTGTGTTATCTCTTCTGAAAATTTATGATTTGTGTCCCATGCGTTTTTATTATTATTAGATGTGCATTGCATGTAAATGCATTATGTATATTTGTATGTATGTAAGTATATTAATATATAAATAGATATTTATATTTAGTAGAATTTCGGTTTTGCTGATAAGTAAGCATGTTCAATGATATTCGAACATATTGCCGAGGGAAAGAAATGATTATTTAAAACTAGTGGACTGTATATGAATATTTATATGTATGGTACTTAAACTTAACTTTCTTAAATTTAGTCTTTTTGCGCTTGTAATATCGATGCATCCATTTCTTCACTTTTGCTCCCAATATTGCTGCAGTCGTTGGTGGTAATTCGTCAGTCACCAATCCAACGTTGAAGTCCCTTCCGTTTGGTTAAGGTTATAAAATCATTCCAATCATCTTCCGCATGGTTCTGCATTTTAGAAGATTTGCGAACTGTAATTTTTGGCTGCTTTTTATAATTTATGAAATCTTTTCCTTTTTTGATAAGATTGGGATTTGGTTCAACTAAAATATCATTGCGCTTTTTCGGCAATTGTGTTCGTTCGTTCAAAACTTGTATTTTCTCTTCCTTCCCATACGCTTCAGCATCATCTTCCAAAATGTGGTAGATTTCTTCAGCTTCGTCATTGTCTTCAAACGAGTTCGTCTGGACTTCACTTTCCCATATTTCTCCAAAATGTGAGCCTGCCCGGAAGAGATAAGTGCGAAGGTACCAATTCATTTTGTTTTTCCTTTCTATCTTTCTCTATTATTTCTGTTGTTTTTTCCTCAACAGAATATAGAGAGAGTAGTCGAACTCTTATGAGTTTTTCGTCTTCAATCTTTTGTACTGCATTAGTTAGTTTCGTCGCAGTTGTAGATAATTTGGGTACGATGAACAGAATTTGCTGATTGTCATACTTTTTCTTCAGTAGACTCCATGCAGCTTGATAATTTTTTTACGAAATTTGAAAATGCTTTATTACTCGTGCAGCTTCGCCTTTTAAGCATTGACGAAGCCGCAGCATTTACTCTGTATTCTTCATCTGCTCGTTGTCATGTAGCATAACTTTGAATACGTTACAAAATTTGGCCCATTCCTTACTAACGCTATAAAATGTTGGATTTTTTATTATTTTTCTTTCTTCAAAGTTGGGGCGATAAGAAATTTTAGGCTCTTCTTTGTGTAAATTTTTCTTTAAATGTTTAAGCTCTTCGTAGTATTTATCATAAATTTCTTCCAGTAAGATTTCAATTTCTTCATTGAAATCGAATTTGCCTTTTAGTTTTTGAATATCTACGAATAAAAAATCTAAACACTTTAAATGATCGTTGTTGATCATTAATTTTATACATAGATCTTCTATTTTTCTTCTGAGGTTTTCAATTTTCCTCATGAATAAGGAAGTTTTTCGATCTAAATCTTGGTGTTTAGCTTCAACTTCTTCAATTTTTGTTTTACTTGATGGCTTTATTTGAAAAGTGTTGGACGTGTACAACGTGGTAATATCCGCTTGGGCTTCAGGAATTTTCTTATTGTTTATTCCAATTTTGAGAGTTTTTCCGCAACACTTTTCTTATTTATTAATTAACTGCTTGTTGTTCTCCAAAGAAATCGCTAGGGGTATATTGATTTGGTCGCCTATTGACCTTGTTGTGCCTCGACTCACAGTTGCTGAATATCTATTGGATAGCAGTTAGATCACTGCGTTTAGTCTCTGCTAAAACGGCTTATGCGATCGGTTTTAATGAGGGAAATTTGTTTGTAAAAGTTGTTTTATGTTGCTAATATCCGGGAATATACACCCGTCTTACATTTTTTTTGGTTAAATTTATCTGCATTTTGAACACGGTTTTTTTGTATATTGTCTGTTGTATGAATATTTTGGAAAATTTTCGGAAAAAAAATATAAAGAAAATAAATTTTCAAATACGATTTTAAAAAGGAAATAAAAACGAACATGATTTTAAATGCTGTACTGCCAGTAGATGGCGTTGTGTGCATCAACTTTTGACAGCTACATGCATATGCACAGTTGGCAACCCACGCAAGATGCAATGACATATGTGACTTGAGTTTAGTAACATAAATATCGGCATTTTCTTAAGCTTTTATCGGCTTTCGTTAGTTATTGTAATTCAATTTGATTTAATACTCGGCTATTGTGAAAATTGCAAGCAAAAAGTGATTTCATAGAGGTGAGTTCAGTTTGCTGAAATGATCATTGTAAATAGTTATGGTCTTTGTTATTGCGTGTTCATCGATAATCAACCCAAACGTTAATTTCGGGTTGTTCAATTAATTTTTAGGTGGAATACTTTGAAAATCAATTCGAGTTCGCTGTTCATTTCATTCTGATTGATCATATTGATGTGGAATTCTATTTTCAAACTGTAAGTTGCCAAGAAAGATGTTTATTTTATTTGGTTATGACATTTGAGCACATGTTTTGTGTGTTCATTTCTCAGTGTAATTCAGAATGCCACGAGCCAAAAAATCTAATCTTTCGCATCGAACGCGAAATGCAAATAGAGTTCTGAATATTGCCTATCAATTGACGACGGATGAACAAGAAATCGAACGAGAATAGCGCCGTGTTAGTATGGCCCGACTTCGTGCATCACAAACACGAGAAGAAAGACAGGCGGAAAATGAAACGGCTCAGTTAACAATGAGAAATCGTCGGGCAAATGAAACAACTCAACAACGTGATAATCTAAATCAACGCATAAGAAGAAGTGCTTCAAGTGTTGACTTGGATCGAGTAGTGTTTCATTACGATTGCAGAATTGACTACAGGTCAGGTTGTGTGCAACCATTGCGGTGCATTGAAGTTCGCTGGAGAAACACCTGGACTGTGCTGTCTCAGTGGGAAGGTTAAATTACCACCACTGCCCTTGCCAACAGAGCCATTGCGTTCTTTGCTTACAGGTGAAATACCAGAATCACGCCATTTTCTATCGAACGCTCAGAAATACAACGGATGCTTTTAAATGACTTCATTTGGAGCAGATATTATTCATGAACGCGGACTCAATTCGACATTCAAGGCAATAAATTAACCGATCACGCACGAAGACGCACAACATAAATTCCTTCAAATTTACTTCATGGGCAATATGGAACATCAACTTGATAAGCGCCAAACAATCACTACGGAAATGAGGAGAGGAATTCTTCGCGATTTGCAGCAGCTGCTTCATGAACATCATGCATTGGTTCGGTTATTCAAAACTGCGTTGGATCGCATGCCAAATGATGACTATAAAGTCGTGATCAGAGCGGATAAACGACCTGCTGGAACGCACGAATGCCAATTTAACGCTCCAACAATAGATGAGGTTGCAGTTGTGATTGTTGGCGAAAGCCGAGAATCACGCGACATTGTGCTCACACGTCAGTACTATGGGCAATTGCAACGAATATCCGAAACTCATCGTTCATACGATGCATTGCAATACCCACTGATGTTTTGGCAAGGAGACGATGGATATTATATCAACATCAATGTGATAAATCTATCGACCGGTAAAAATAGATATCATTATAATTTTCATTTCAATATGACACTAATGTCACTGATATCATTTTAGGTGAGGAAACTACCAGGAAGGTCAGCAGAATGAATTTTTACGCGTATCATTTGATGATTCGCCAAAATGTTGACAACTATTTGCTTCGATTTCGCCGATTTTTTCAGCAATTTTGCGTCGATATGTATGCCAAAATAGAAACGGAGCGCCTCCTTTTTATCACTTTAAATAAAACCAAACTACGTA
This sequence comes from Bactrocera correcta, assembly GCA_027475135.1. NCBI lineage: Eukaryota > Metazoa > Arthropoda > Insecta > Diptera > Tephritidae > Bactrocera > Bactrocera correcta. The sequence continues at coordinate 76,440,804 of CM050322.1, read as the reverse complement.
CGAAGCAGTACATTCATTTACGCGATGCAATTAGCACCGAAGTAAATGCATCTGATTTTGGTCGGTTGACTATTTTACCGGCGACGTTAGTTAGCAGTCCACGTCATATGCATGAATATCCGGTCGCTCATGCACTATGTTGTTAGGCATCGTCTCTTTGGGGATACTCGATGTTGGATGTATTCCATTGAATGGCAAAAAAGAGGCTTACCGCATGCGCACATTCTCATTTGGTTAGCTGAAAGAATACAGCCAGACCAAATTGATGACATCATATTTGCCGAGGTTCCTGATCCCGAAACCGATCCAGACCTGCATGATGTCGTAATTACAAACATGATTCATGGACCGTGTGGCGCCTTTAACCCACAATCACCGTGCATGGTCGACGGCAAGAGTTCCAAGCGTTATCCACAAAATTTGACTGCTGATACCATCACTGGTAAAGATAGTTATCCACTGTATCGACGTCGATCTTCTGATGATGGCAGTAGAACAATTACAGTCAAAGTGAAAGGAAATGATTTCGTGATCGACAACTCTTGGGTTGTTCCGTATTCGCCACTTTTTTCCAAAACATTCAGGATGCATTGTAACGTGGAGTATTGCAATTCAGAGAAGTCCATCAAGTACATCTGCAAATATGTCACGAAGGGCAGTGACATGGCGGCTTTTGGTCTTCAAGCTCCTGACCCCAATGATAAAATCACGCGCTATTAAATTGGTCGATGCGTATGCTGCAATGAGGCGATTTGGCGTATATTCTCATTTCCCATTCATGAACGCTATCCGAGTGTTACACATTTGGCAGTGCATCTGGAGAACGGTCAACGAGTTTATTTCACCCCAGCAAATGCCGCTCAACGTGCTCAAAACCCACCAGCGACAACATTGACCAGTTTCTTCTCGATTTGCTAAAGTGAGCCGTTTGCACGTGCGTTACTTTACTCAGAGATGCCGCGTTATTACACTTGGAATGCTTCATCGAAGAAATTTCAACGTCGAAAGCAAGGTAAAGTAGTTCCTGGTCATCCGGACGTGCGTTCTACTGAAGCTATTGGCAGTATTTATACAGTTCATCCGAAAAGTGATGAATGTTTTTACTTCCGACTATTGCTGGTGAATGTTCGTGACTCGACATCATTTGAATTACTTCGAACTGTCAGGGGTGTAGTGCTGCCAACATTTCGTGTTGCATGTCAGGAGCTCAATTTGCTGGAAAACGATACGCATTGGGACACGACAATCGCTGAAGCAACTGTTCCCGCATCTTCAAATCAGATACGCACATTATTTGCGATCATTATTTCCACATGTTTTCCATCGAATCCACGTGAATTGTGGGAGAAGTACAAGGATGACATGCCAGAAGACATTTTGCATCGAGTTCGTGTCCATTCAGAGAATCCCCATCTTGATATGAATGAAGAGATGCAGAACCAGGTTTTGGTTTTGATAGAAGACATGTGTTACCTCATGTGCGGCAGTTTGTTAGCCAGGTTAGGAATGACGTCGCCTGATCGTGGAGTAAACGACGCTTTCGAACAAGAATTGCAGCGTGAACGTGAATACGACAAAAATGCATTAAGCCAATTGGTTCGAACGAATGTACAATTGTTGAATCCTCAACAAAAAGAAGTGTACGATACGGTGATGAAGGCAATTGATGATGGCAATGTCGGCATGATTTTTCTTGATGCGCCTGGTGGAACTGGATGGACATTCCTCATATCATTGATTTTGGCTGCAGTTCGTGCAAGATCAGAAAATGCTGTAGCAGTTGTTTCTTCTGGAATAGCCGCAACGATGTTGGAAGGTTGCCGAACCGCTCATTCTGCATTAAAATTGCCATTAAACCTGCAAGCGGTTGAAGAACCGACATGTAACACAGCGAAACATTAAGCAATGGCCAAAGTTTTGGTAGCAAGCAAAATCATTATCTGGGACGAATGCACAATGACGCATAAACGCGCGTTAGAAGCTCTGAATCGCACTATGAAAGATCTGCTTAATGACGCAAGACATTTTGGGGGTGCATTGATTTTACTCTCAGGCGATTTCCGGCAAACACTATCAGTAATACCACGATCGATCGCTGCCGATGAGATCAATGCTTGCCTCAAATCATCACCATTTTGGCATTATGTGTGGAAACTTCAGCTGACGACAAACATGCGATTTGCATTGCTAAACGATCCATCTGCCGAACTGTTCTCCAATCAACTGCTAACTATCGGTAATGGTCGGGTTCCTGTCGACGCATCGAATAGATTCATTTCGTTCCCGCCAAATTTTTGCAATTTCGTCTCAACGAAAGAGGAGCTCATCAACAAAGTGTTTCCGAACATCATTGCTAACCACAAAAACTACCATTGGTTGAGTGAAAGAGTAATTTTAGCAGCAAAGAACAAGGATGTGGATCACTTAAACTTCAAAATTCAGAATCAAATCGTTGGGACACTGCATTTCTTCAAATCTATCGACTGTGTAACAAACGAAGACGAAGCAACCAACTACCCAACTGAATTTTTGAATTCGTTGGATGTGCCTGGCTTGTCACCGCACAATTTACAATTAAAGGTTGGTTCAGTGGTCATTATGCTTCGCAATCTCAACCAACCAAAATTATGCAACGGAACGCGTTTAGCGGTCACAAAACTCATGATCAATGTGATTCACGCGAGACTACTAAAAGGAAAATTCAAAGGTGAGGAAGTTCTCATTCTGAGAATTCCAATGATCCCAACCGATATGCCATTCGAGTTAAAGCGAATCCAATTTCCAATTCGTCTCGCATTCGCCATGATAATTAATAAATCACAAGGCCAATCATTGAGTGTTTGTGGCCTGAATCTGGAAAATGCATGTTTTTCACACGGACAACTGTATCTCGCATGTTCCCTTGTCGGAAAACCATCTGCTTTGATCGTTTTCGCACCTGACAACAAAACGAAAAATATCATTTATCACAGAGTGCTTCAATGAAATTACCTAAAAATAATTTATACTCGTATGGCAAAACAACGTTTGCGGGTCAGCTAGTTAATATATAAATAGATATTTATATTTAGTAGAATTTCGTCTTTGCTGATAAGTAAGCATGTTATATGATATTTGAACACCTAAAATGAAGCTAAATATAGATAAGTTGAGAGACGAAAGTGTGAAACGCCGACTTGAAAGTGAAATTAACGAGAAAATAAATGATGTCCCATCAGGAAGTGCAGAAAGTATATGGAGCGACTTAAAAGAGATAATTTGTAACAGCAAAAAGCTTTCTTGGAATAGAAAAGAAAGAAAATAATGAAATTAATTGGATGAAAGATGACATATTAAAACTAATAAGTGAACGCCGGGAATATAAAAATAAAAATACTGACATGTATAGACAACTGAAAAGAGAAATAAGGAAGATGATCCGTAATCAAAAACAAACTGGATATACAATGAATACCAAGAAATCGAAAGACTACAATTTTTACATGATACCTTCCATTTACACAAAAAATTTAAAGAAGCCGCAGGTATTCATAGTAAAAATCCGGTGGTGTTTGACATAAATGAAAAGAAAAGTATATGGGAAAATATACTGAAAACGTCATCCGAAAAACAGTAGATTACACCAGAACCTTCATGTTTATCACAGACCAACTGGCAATTATATTACGAAAGGCGAAATAGAGAGAGCTATACAATCAATGAAAAATTACAATGCAACAGGTCCGGATGAGGCTCCAGCTGAAATTTTAAAGTTAATAAATGACAAAAATAGGACTTTCTTAGTAAAGCTTTTTAACCAAGTTTATGAGAATGGCCAATATCCAAAAGACTGGTTAAAATCAACATTCATACCACTACCTAAGAAAAATAATGCGAAACTTTGTAATGAGTACAGAATAATTAGTCTAATGTCACATGCTCTCAAGATATTTCTAAAAGTCATTCACGCCAGAATATATAAGAAATGTGAAGATTCAATGGGCAAGACGCAATTTGGCTTCAGAGAAGGTCTTGAAACACGCGAGGCATTGTTCTGAATACAAGTTTTGGTTTAAAACTGTAAAGATGTCCAAAAAGATGTATTTTTATGCTTTATTGATTATGAGAAAGCTTTCGACATCATTAAACGCGATAAACTTAATCATTAAACCCCCTTCTCAAATATATTCAATATAAAATGTTCGGTTGCACCCGAAATTAGTCCTTCCTTACTTGCTTTATTTTAATATATTGCATTATTATATTTAATCATGCATTTTTATTCATTTTCATTCATAAAATCACTTTAAATAATTTTGTCCGGTTTTTGAGCCCAAATGCTCCTATGTGCGTCGTTCAGTGATTTGCCTGAGCTCGTACACTTTGAGGTATTGAAAACCATTCGTACTTTTGTTGTGATTTTATCAGGTCGTATGTGGCAGATAAAAAGATAAATATCTACCTTTAGATACTTTTTCATATGGTACAGCTTCTTCCATATGATTGTGGTCTAGATATTCGTCTGTCACATTATCATATGCTGATTTAAGCTCACTTTTCTTTATCAGGATTTTTTCCAGGCTTAGAAATTGCTGGACTGCTGATATTCTAGAGTGGCCTAGAACTATGGTTTTAGAAAAAGTTGGTTTGAATGTTAGTCGCACAACATAACGACCATTTTCGTTTCTTTTTGTTGTGACTTATATTAGGATTCACATGCCTGGTCTTCTTCTGAAAGTTGAGTAGTCTGAGGTAATTCTTCTACTTCCCAGAATTTTTTGAGTTCATTATTTAAATATTCGTTTGAAATATTTTCAACTTCAGCTGTAAAAGAATTAATTTTTTCTGTGACTTGGCAATTTAATATGCAACCAAAATTTTATTTTGGATTAACAATTTAGACATTTTTTCTATACCTATAAGAATTATTTGAGGTATTAAGTCACCACCTAATAACAAATCGATTTGTGATGGGGTATGGCAGTTGAGATCTGCTAATTTGAGATATACGAATTTTTCCCATTGCTTTTTATTTACTACGCATCTATTCTTATATCGCGTTTGGGGCGACTATGGTAATTGGGCAAATTTTGTTTGAATATTGTATAATTCTTCCGCCCGTTCCAGAAATTTGAAATGAAATGAATTTTTGACCGGCAACTTTAGCCGATTTTGAGCCTTTGATGATATAAAGGACCTTTGAGAGCGTTGATATATTAGTGCTCTTTGTTTGAATAAATTATGTTCTATAGTGATGACCGCAGTGGGTAAAAGAATTTTGCTTTCATTTTCTGAATGTGGCGCTTAAATTTTTGCTGCTGTAGAGCAACATGGTTGTTCTTCACTTTTTCAAGATTTGATGTTCCGGGACTACTTGATTTTGTTGTAGCGACTAACCCCATGGTTTTTTGAAATTGATTTTGCTTCATATATTGAAAGATGGTAATATGAAGCAGTGAGTGATGTCTTCGTTGACAGTACACACAATTAAATTTGCTTTCACAGTATTTTGTCGTATGAGTATTCGACAGACAGTTGATGCAAAGTTTATGTTGTCTGACAAGATTGTTCCTGTCAGAAACGGATAGTCTTTTAAATTTCTCGCCATTTTGGTGATTTATTTTTTGCCACTAGTGATTGCTCCCATCGTAGCAGTATAAGGTAGTGTTGCTGCACAAATATTTACTATGGATAGGGTCCCACGATTCTGTGAAAATCTTTTGTGTTTCTAACACAGATAAGCAATTAGTCACTGTCGAGTAGGAGTTTTTGAAATTATTGGCTGGTTTCTTGTTGAATTTTTGGTAAATTCATTAAAATTGTTTTTTGGTTGTCTACCAATACTCTTTCATTCTCATATCTTTCGACCAGTGCTTCCCAAGCCAGATTAAAGTTGTCGTCATTTAAAGCGAAACGCTAGACGATGCTGCTTGCTTCCCCTTTTGTTTTGTACCTGAGATAGTACAGCTTTTGAGCTCGTGAAAGTTTGAGATGGTTTATGTATACGGCAGTGAACGGCCACTGCTCATAACCTCCGCGAAAAACTTCAGTATCACAAGCTGGTACTTTCAAGAATATACCTGTATCTAGGTTTTCTTTTTGAGTCCTATCTACTCGGGCGGAGAAGTAGTGGCTCTATATGGCCTTAATAAATTTATTTGGTCTAATATCATTGCCTTCATAATTTCGTATATTTCGAGGCAGTTTTCATATTTAGTTGATACGAAAGCTTTTATGTTTTCTGGGAGTTTAGCATCGTCAGTATCCAGTACTGTATCGTTTGCTGCCAGAAGGCGTGCCCATATGCTATCTATACTTTGAATTTTTAAGTTTAGAACTGATTCTGTGTTGTCACTAATAGGGGAAACTGAAAATCTTGTGCAGTATCTAATAAAACTGTCACTTATGAACGTTGACACTGAATTATCTTTAGTTCTTTTTTGCTTGGCTCCCTGCTTTGAGCGTGTAGCTTCTGCAGGCGATTTATCATCATCAGCCCTTTTTGGAACTACCAATAATTGAGGTGTTCTTGGTTTAACCTCTTTTGATTTATCAGATTGCATTTATAAATAAAATTGGAAGCTTAGAGCTTCAAAATGTTTCGTGTGAAATACAATTGTAAAATTGGTATTATGAAAAAAGATATTAAAAATTTTTTTGTTAATACTTCGCTTGAAATTGAATTGCATAACTGGTGTTATGAAAAAATATGTATAAAATGTTTGTAAATATTTCGTTTGAAATACAATTGTGAAACTGGTATTGGGAAAAAATGTGTAAAAAATTTTTTTGTAAATATAATAAATTTTTATTATAAATGAAATAGATTATATGACTTTGCGAAAGCTTATTATCCACATAAATCGATTAAACCTGGTTTTCATAAATATTCGTCTTTAATTATTTTTATAAAATGTGTTTGATTTTTTTGATTCGTTTTGTTTTTAATATCTGCTTATTTATTTGCATTCGTTTCTATCGCTTTTTTCGTGCAATTGTTGTATATATTAAGTTGTCAAAAAAGTCTTGCGGTATTTTCCCTAGTTGGCGCTGAAAGCGCGTAGTTCTAGTTTTATTTTGATTGATAGTCGTTCCTTTAAGTCGTTCTTGAGTTATAGCGTCGCAAACATGGAGCAAAGTAAAGTGAAAATAAGGCATATTTTACAGTACTACTACGATAAAGGCAAAAATGCATCTCAAGCCGCCAAAAAAATTTGTGCGGTTTATGGATCCGATACAACGATCGTTTCAACGTTTTCGTTCTGGTGTAGAGGTGGTCGACGATGCGCCACGATCCGGTATTGGTCGAGAGAAGCTTGGAGTCACTAAGAACCTCGATTTATGGCTGCCACGCAAGACTTTTTTAACAACCTAATATATATATTTGTATATATTTTTATAAAATGTGTACAATGTAGCAAAAAATGTTAAATGCACATAAATGTATTTACAGTGGACCAATAAAGTTTACATACACGTAGTTTTATTAAATTACGACACGTTTATTTGTTATTAAATGAATAAATTTTGTGGTTTTTTCTATCCATTTCAAAAGATGTATATTTAACATTAAATATAGCATAACAAAATATTTTTTTACACAAATATAAACAAATAATGCTAAAGCTTAAAATCCGCCTGACTATTTATATAAACCCAAAGTAATTACAATACTTTTAACGGTTTTTGGCCTACAATTTCTAGTATTATTTCCGGATATTTCGACCCACTAAATCCATGATCCAGCTTTTTGGCCTTATTTTGATGAAATTGGATGTTTTCGAATACGATTTTCCAAAAAATTCCAAATATTTTAAATAGGATTAATTTATGGTGACCTACTGATTTTTTTTTAATTCCATAACAACCATTCACGTACAAGATAATATGTGTATTTTGGGTCAGTATCCTGTTAGAAATTGATTTTGCTGCTATTAACAGCTGATTTAAGCACACTTTAAATTATTTTTTTTTAATGTTCAGATACATATGTTTATCCATTTTTGAAATGAACCCAAAACAAATAAGCCCCTCCAACAAATACGAATCGCTTATTTTCTTTTGTGGCTCTCTCTTTTGCCTTTGCTTATGCTTTAAGCGATCCTGCTTGTTGCCTTTTTGTTTTTTGTGTTTATTTAGCCCAAGGGGTATTGCTGGAGATTCGCAAGTAGGAATACTTGATACTTTTTTGGTGTGTTTGGAGACAGGTCGTTGAACCTCATATAAACATATATGTGTAATAGAATAAAAAAACCGGAAATATGTGCACATACATATGTGTTGCACTTATTATTATGTAAAGGGTGATTTTTTAAGAGCTTGATAACTTTTTTAAAAAAAAAAACGCATAAAATTTGCAAAATCTCATCGGTTCTTTATTTGAAACGTTAGATTGGTTTCATGACATTTACTTTTTGAAGATAATTTCATTTAAATGTTGACCGCGGCTGCGTCTTAGGTGGTCCATTCGGAAAGTCCAATTTTGGGCAACTTTTTCGAGCATTTCGGCCGGAATAGCCCGAATTTCTTCGGAAATGTTGTCTTCCAAAGCTGGAATAGTTGCTGGCTTATTTCTGTAGACTTTAGACTTGACGTAGCCCCACAAAAAATAGTCTAAAGGCGTTAAATCGCATGATCTTGGTGGCCAACTTACGGGTCCATTTCTTGAGATGAATTGTTGTCCGAAGTTTTCCCTCAAAATGGCAATAGAATCGCGAGCTGTGTGGCATGTAGCGCCATCTTGTTGAAACCACATGTCAACCAAGTTCAGTTCTTCCATTTTTGGCAACAAAAAGTTTGTTAGCATCGAACGATAGCGATCGCCATTCACCGTAACGTTGCGTCCAACAGCATCTTTGAAAAAATACGGTCCAATGATTCCACCAGCGTACAAACCACACCAAACAGTGCATTTTTCGGGATGCATGGGCAGTTCTTGAACGGCTTCTGGTTGCTCTTCACCCCAAATGCGGCAATTTTGCTTATTTACGTAGCCATTCAACCAGAAATGAGCCTCATCGCTGATCAAATGGATTTGTCGAAACACATTTTCGAACCAAACACTGATTTTGTTTTAATAAAATTCAATGGGATTTTGCAAAGCGTTTTTTGCTCGTTAGTAAGTCTATTTTCATGATGAAATGTCAAAGCATTTACTGAGCTTTTCTTTCTCTTTGACACCATGTCTGAATCCCACGTATCTGTCAAATACTAACTGCATGAAAATCCTAACCTCAAAAAAATCACCCTATTTTTAATAGAATAAAAAAACCGGAAATATGTGACATACATATGTGTTGCATTATTTTATGTATATATTAATAATAATTACACTAGGCATCAAATGAAAGTATAAATTTTACAGACGTTATTTCAATGCAGGTTTATTTAAATGTATGAACAACTAATAATTCATACATTAATATTACATTTACATAGGTATTTAAGTAACAAATTATAAATTAGTATAATTTTTTTTCGATATAGAAAGAAAAAAAAATTGTTCAACTTTAAATAAAAAAGACTCTTAAATAAAAGTGGTCAAATGAAAGTATAAATTTTGAGAAAATACAAAACGTTTGGTTTAAAAGTAAATTTAGTAATTAGTTTTATTCTGAATTACTGCAGGAAGACGTTTTGACATGCCTCGAACCAAATTTTCTAATATTTTCACTGGAATAATGTCAAGTTGACGTTTCGTCTCTAAGAAAAATTATTCGAAGTTTGTAAGGCCAAACGACCCAAGTTCACTTTTTCTGCGTCTATTTTCAAGTTTTCGCTAAGAATGTCAACATATGAAGCAACCGGCTATCGATTTTAAGTACTACACAGCCTATACAAAATTTTGAGAAACAGCCCCAAACTATGAGAGAACATCCTGCGTGCTTCGCTGATGATTTTATGCACTGTGCTTTTAAGCGATAAGAAGGCTTACACCACGCTCCCTTACGTGTTTTTTACCTCCTTAGCTCGAATTTGAATTAATCGCACCAAATTACTTTATTTTAAAATGTGGTTGGTACATTTGGATATTGTTTGGCAAACTCTAGTCCTGGTTTCCTACTCGAAATGGAAAACAAAGGTAATTTTTTTGCGATTTAGTTTTTAAAACCAGATTTTTGTAGTTTTCTTTTCATTTTTCTAATGAAAACTTTCAATGAACTCCCGCAATAAAATTTCAGGGTTTTCAGGAGCTTTTCTCGTACAATTCGCTCAGCGTGTATAGAAATTTTGGGCTTTGGACCTCCACGGATTGTATTCAAAAACCTTTCTTATGCCCCCTCTGATCGAAATGGAATATTATTCATAAATTTTTTGATACGTTTCACCCCTCTGCTCATCTTCTATGATTAAAATCCGATTCTCTGCAATCTATATACATATATAAATCCCTTTTTCCCCTTGGTCACGGCATCACGCGTGAATGGCTGGACCGATTTCACTGAATGGCTGCACCGATTTCTTTTTTTGTTGTATTTGCTATTATTTGGAGAAGGTTCTTATGTAAGAAAAAATTACGAAAGTGGCCGGAAAACCCCTAAAAATAGCCCTTTTCTTTTTCCCATACAAACGTTTTTGTACATATATAAGTATATATATCTTTTCATTTCTCAGAAGTTGTTCGATGTGGATCTGGAAAGGTTTAGAAATAAAAAAAAACCTTATACTTTTCATAAGAAAAACTAACTTTTTTCCATACAATTTTTTTTCTTTTGTTTCTCAATGTTTTGATTTGTAAATTATTTGAATCGTTTAATTTCGGTCGCTTGCTTTTTTTATTCCGGCTATTTAAAAGAAACATTATTGAAAATTATTCTGTGAAAACTTTAGTTGTGTTTCACACAAAGTGATCAATTACAGATTGAAATTTGTTACGAAGCCACCACGAGGTCGCGCTAATATCGGTCGGCGTTCTTTTTGCCATCAACGTATGGCACTCCAAGGCATATGAACGAGTACTCCCAGGATGCGATGACATATGTGTGGAACTACGGATTGCGGTCAATCAGCAAGCGATCATCACGATGTCACAGCACGACTTTTCAAACAACAGCTACGATGTTTGATGGACTTTATCTTGAAGACACGTATGTATGTATAATAGGGTGGCCCTTGTTTTTCAAAGTACACCGATTCTCGATCGCACCCCCTAGAAATATGAGAATAGCCAAAAAACTAGTATGTACAAAGTTTTAGGTCAATCAAAAAAGATTTAGAGGTTGCGCAAGGAGCTTGACATCCTGAAAAATTACGATTTTTTACATTTCTTAAATTTAGTCTACTCTAATTCATTTGTTATGTGCGAAAGGTAATTTAACCTGTAATAATAAAAAATATAATATTATTTCTTATGATCTAATTAAAGATGATTTATTTTTTGAATCAAATTGTTTTTTATAATCAGTTACAACTTGTAATAGATATTGTTTTTCTTGTTCGTCATTTGTTAGTATTCTTTATATTCTTCCATAAGTTTTACTCCACGTTCTACTGTGTCGTTAACCACTTTTATATTTATAACAATATCCTTAGCTTTTTGATAGGTTTCTGAATCCCTCCAATAAAGTGGATCTACCTGCAGAAATTGAGGTGAAATCCCAAACTGTCCAAAAACATCAATTGTATTTGCTGTTACAAAATCATGTAGTTCTTTTCTTATAAATTCACTGATTTCTCTGGATCTTACGTGTACCCTCTTTAAATTTTCCGTTTCCTTGTCGCAGTTGTCGATGTTTTTAATTTTTTCCACAATATTTTGTTTCATGGCATAAGAAACGTCATCGTTGAATAATGTCAATGCAATACATTCTTCAGACAGGTACCAGAGGTGTTTACAAAATTTTTTTATTGCAATTCCAGAGAGTTTTTTATTAACATTTCTATACTCGTGAATTTCTTTAATAAAAGATAAGTCTCGCAGAGGTGCTTTAGACGGATTGGTGCAGTTAAACCAAAACTTAACGTAGAATCTCATAATAAATGCGCATATACTTGCTAACGAATTCTCTTCATATTCCGTTAGTTTGAACTGTTCACGAAATAAATAGATCTTTAAGCAATATAATGCCCTTGACATCCACCGCGCATGATGAGTGGGACCTGGTACACGAAATTTGATGCCGTTATTTGTTCCTAGACATATTGACGTCAATTCCAATAATTCCCTATAGTCATCTCTAATGGCCAGGGTAGGCCATTTAAAGTTGACCCATCTGGCAACGCTGTAACTTTTAACAGCGCTGACAAATCGGCTAATGTCATACCGCGTTAGAAGCGTCATTCGAAGACAATTTATACCATGGAACAGTACACTCCAAAAGAACGCGCTGAAATTGTTCAGCTTTATATTCAAAATAACTTTTCAATTGTGTTAACTCAACGTGCGTTTCGCAAAAAAAATAAAGTGAAAAGTGCTCCAGTTAAGAACACAATTAAGTCTTTATACGCAAAATTTGTGAACACCGGTAATCTCAGTAATGCCAGTCATGCATCCAGACAACGCACAAGACGAAGCTGTACGAGCCAGTATTGAGGAGACTCCATCGACATCGAGTTATCACCGCTCTCAGGAATTAGACATCTCTCGCACCACTCTCCGACGCATAATTCATAAAGATTTGAAGATGTTTCCATATAAAATTCAAATGGCACAAAAACTAAACCCAGCTGATTATCCGCGACGCCTTAATTTTGGCAAACAAACAAATGGGTCAACTTTAAATGGCGTACCCTGTATTTAGCGGAAAATAACACTCGAAAACTGAAGGATGGAGTCATGTGTAGAAGTTCACGCAAGTGAGGAAAGTTCTCTAATCGCCATTCACTTGGGAGTGGCCAAAAACGATTCTTTTACATATGACTCAAGCAGCTCATGACTTCCGGTTTTTGACCAAGTATCCTCTGGGTAGCCTAAGAACATCCGTTTGAAGACGAGCTAAAGTGAGAAGGCGAAATATCCCCTACTTAGGGTTGTGCGCTGGGTTTGGGACCCGCCACGTAAAAAAAACACCCCCAATGAAAACCAACAATCAGCCTCGGATGAGCGACCCCCCTTTTGATGACGACCACGGCAAACGAAATAAAGACTATGATTTGAGGGCATGCACCTGGAATGTCCGGTCCCTTAATTGGGAAGGTGCCGCTGCCCAGCTGGTAGATGTCCTCGTAAAGATAAAGGCTGACATCACCGCCGTCCAAGAAATGCGATGGACGGGACAAGGACAGAGATGAGTAGGTCCTTGTGACATTTACTACAGTGGCCATATAAAGGAACGCAAGTTTGATGTTGGATTCGTGGTGGGAGAGAGACTCCGTCGCCGAGTACTATCATTCACTCCGGAGAATGAACGTCTAGCCACAATCCGCGTCAAAGCGAGGTTCTTCAACATATTGCTGATTTGCGCCCACGCCCTGACGGAAGAGAAGGACGATGTGACCAAAGATGCCTTTTATGAGCGCTTAGAGCGCTTTTATGAGAGATGCCCCCGCCACGATGTCAAAATCGTACTAGGCGACTTCAACGCCAGGGTGGGCAAAGAAGGTATCTTTGGCACTACGATCGATAGACTCAACCTCCACGAGGAAACATCCTCAAATGGGTTGAGGCTGATCGACTTCGCCGGGGCCCGAAATATGGTTATCTGCAATACAAGATTCCAGCCTAAGAAGATACATCAAGCTACCTGGTTGTCTCCGGATCGAAAAACCACCAACCAGATCGATCATGTTGTGATAGTCGGAAGACACGTCTCCAGTGTTTTAGATGTGCGTGCGCTCCGAGGTCCTAACATCGACTCGGACCACTATATTGTTGCAGCCAAAATTCGCACCCGCCACTGTGCAGCAAAAAACGCACGCCAACAAACACAAGGATGGTTCGACGTCGAGAAGCTGCAATCACAACAGACAGCCGAACGTTTTTCTACTCGGCTTGCACTCCTGCTCTCTGAGAGCACTCGTCAACAACTCGGAATAAGGGAACTGTGGGACGGCATTTCAAACTCCTTACGTACAGCTGCAACCGAAACCATTGCTTTTCGGAAAGTGCAAAAGAACAGCTGGCACGACGAGGGGTGCCGTGTCGCAGCGGAGGGAAAACCGGCTGCCTACCTCGCAACGTTACGATCGACCACAACACGTGCGGGATGGGATAGATACCGAGAGTTGAAGAGGGAAGCGAGACGCATTTGTAGACAGAAAAAGAAAGAAGCCGAAATGCGTGTGTACGAAGAGCTTGATAAGCTGGCCGACAGGGGTAATGCTCGAAAATTCTACGAAAAGATGCGGCGGCTTACAGAAGGTCTCAAGACCGGAGCATACTCTTGTAGAACCCCCAAAGGTGATCTAGTTACAGATGCCCAGAGCATACTTAAATTATGGAGGGAACACTTCTCCAGCCTACAGAATGGCGGTGAACTCACAACACCAGAAGAAAACAAACCCGATACCCCAATCGATGACGATGGAGCAGACGTTCCATTGCCCGACCATGAAGAAGTTCGAATAGCAATTGCCCGCCTGAAAAACAGCAAAGCGGCAGGGGCTGATGGATTTCCGGCCGAGCTATTCAAACACGGCGGCGAAGAGCTGATAAGGTGCATGCATCAGCTTCTTTGCAAAATATGGTCGGACGAAAGTATGCCCAACGATTGGAATTTAAGTGTGCTATGCCCAATCCATAATAAAGGAGACCCCACAATCTGCGCCAACTACCGTGGGATTAACCTCCTCAACATCGCATATAAGGTTCTGTCGAGCGTATTGTGTGAAAGATTAAAGCCCACCGAAACAACAAACTGATTGGACCTTATCAGTGTGGCTTTAAGCCTGGTAAATCAACAACCGACCAGATATTCACCATGCGCCAAATCTTGGAAAAGACCCGTAAAAGGAGAATCGACACACACCACCTCTTCGTTGATTTCAAAGCTGCTTTCGACAGCACGAAAAGAAGCTGTCTCTATGCCACAATGTCTGAATTTGGTATCCCCGCAAAACTAATACGGCTGTGTAAACTGACGCTGAGCAACACTCAAAGTTCCGTCTGGATCGGGAAAGACTTCTCCGAGCCGTTCGATACCAAAGGAGGTTTCAGACAAGGCGACTCCTTATCGTGCGACTTTTTCAATCTTCTGCTGGAGAAAATTATTCGAGCTGCAGAACTGAACCGAGCAGGTACAATCTTTTATAAGAGTGTACAGCTGCTAGCATATGCCGATGATATTGATATCATCGGCCTCAACACCCGCGCCGTTAGTTCTGCTTTCTCCAGACTTAACAAGGAAGCAAAGCAAATGGATCTGGCAGTGAGCGAGGGCAAGACGAAAAATCTCCTGTCATCAAACAAACAGTCGTCGCACTCGCGTCTTGGCTCCCACGTCACTGTTGACAGTCATAACTTTGAAGTTGTAGATAATTTCGTCTATCTTGGAACCAACGTAAGCACCACCAGCATAAGCACCACCATCAGTCTGGAAATCCAACGCAGGATTACTCTTGCCAACAGGTGCTACTTCGGACTAAATAGGCAATTTAAAAGTAAAGTCCTCTCTCGACGAACAAAAACCAAACTCTATAAGTCGCTCATAATTCCCGTCCTGCTATATGGTGCAGAGGCTTGGATGATGACAACAACCGATGAGTCGACGTTACGAGTTTTCGAGAGAAAGGTTCTGAGAAAATTTATAGTCCTTTGCGCATTAGCCATGGCGAATATCGCATTCGATGGAACGATGAGCTGTACGAGATATACGACGACATTGACATAGTGCAGCGAATTAAAAGACAGCGGCTACACTGGCTAGGTCATGTTGTCCGGATGGACGAAAACACTCCAGCTCTGAGAGTATTCGACGCAGTACCCGCCGGGGGAAGCAGAGGAAGAGGAAGACATCCACTCCGTTGGAAGGACTAAGTGGAGAAGGACCTGGCTTCGCTTGGAATATCCAATTGGCGCGAAGAGAAGAAACGACTGGCGCGCTGTTGTTGACTCGGCTATATCACTATAATCGCGTAAGCGGTGTCTACGCCAGTAAAGAAGAAGAAGAACACTCGAGAACCCCTCTCAGCAATATTTCATATATATGATGCCGACAGGGTAGATACAAAAGCTTTCTCTTAGGTTTTTTTTCTAACAACGTCGCAGCTCCTTTTGTTACGCCCGTGTTAGTCGATGTCGTATCAAAACAACAGGCCACAGTATGATCCTTCAAGTCCCATTCAAATATCAGTCCTTACAGCGTATCAGCTATTTCTGAGCCCGTTGCAGCATATAGTTTTGGAGCCCCTATTAAGTGTTCGCCGTTCCCTTCAGTAACAACAACTGGAAGTCGTTCCACCTTTTCTCGACCTGCTATTTCCAGAAGGAGTTTCCAATGCAAAGTGCCACAGTGTATCTGTTTAAAAAAAATGTACCATTCAAAATTTGTTCATTCAAGTGCAATATAGATATATGTATATTTTTTTAAATAAAAAATTTCAAGGGATATACATATGTAAGAAAATTTGTTTGAGAGTTTTATTACCCGAATACCTCGATTCAATGATCTAATCAGTACACGACTTACCTTGAGATTTTCTTTGTTGTTTTCTGATTTTTTTAACCGATTTAAATGCCTTTGGCGCTGCAATGACGTCCGGTTTATTATGAGTTCATTTGTATTATGTCCTAGTGCTTCGGCAACGGCAGTGACAATATGCATTGCTGAACGATCACTAATTTAGCATTTATCTGGGGCAGATACGACTCTTTCAGTGAAGACGTACTTCGTTCCTCGATTTTTGATGGAAGTGGACCATGATGGATGAGAATCTTCTTCCATCTCACTTTCCAAACTTGTATGCACATCATCACTGTCTGAAGACAATTCGCCTGCTAAAAATACATAAATGTCAACCCATTCAAATTACAGTTTCATTCAAATACATACCTTCTGTGTTAATTGCCTAAATTTCGTTTTCCATATTGTCTACCACTCGTAGCTTTCTTCTTATTTGTTCTTCTAAAATCGCTGCCTTTCTTTTCTCTTTCTGGGCAGTTTTGGTATCAACAACACCAAAACATCCTGGTCGCCCCTTTTTTCGTTGATTTATCAAAAACTTTTTGTCGGTGTCAATTTTAATTAGTTGTTATGCATTAGCATGAGCAATATCAAATAAATCATCTAACATTTCACTAACACGCACACATTCTAGTTTGGATGGTGGATTTCTGCGGAAATTCCTGATGCAAAGAAAGATTCAGTATTATACGAAGTAATGAAAACCAATATGGTTCATGGATCTTGCGGACACTACAATCCCACTTCGGTTTGTTTGTCTGACAATAAATGCACAAAACACTATACACGTGCTTTTCCTTCGGAAATGCAACTGGAAGTAATGGATATCCACTCTATCGTTGTAGCTCACCAGACAAAAATAATAGAACATTTATCATTCAAGTTTAAGGAGTGAATATCGAAATCGACAACACATGCAACGTACCATGGCGAATATGGCTGTCTAATTCACATTCAAAACTCATGTCAATGTTGAATGTTGCAGTTTGGTGAAATCAATCAGATACGCCACCAAAGAAAGCAACATGGCGATTACCTTGAACGAGATGAGATCAGCAAGTACAATAAACGAACTGTCTTACTGTATAAATATATTTTTTATATACAGATGGGTTTTTTTATAAGTAACAGTATGCTGAAATATTAGTAACTGTTAATTAAAAGAAAAATACATACATATATATATATACATGTGTGCAGTAAACTTCAATTTTAAAAATTAAATTTGATAAATGTTAGTTGTGCTTCAATTTGTTTCGCGCCCGTTTATTGTAATTTATTTGCACTGTTAATATTTATGTATATGAGTATCTTGTAATCGTTTTTTTTTTTTTTTGTTTTGCACCTGGAATGTTTAATTCGAAAATTTTTGGTTTGAAATAAAGGAAAGAAGTATTTCACTTTCAAAAGAATAACTTTTATTTTTTATTTTTCTTTTATAAAAGCTTATGTTGTATTCACACAAAATGTTGAAAGCAGACTTTGTACAAAATTTTATTAGCACTTTGGTTACAACTGGTTTCACTTAACAATTTAAAATTTTTAAACGGCGTTGCTTCGACGGGCGTCTCGATGGCGAAACCCTTCGAAATCACGGGTAAAAACGAAAAAAGCAACCATTCCGATCTGACCAATCCTTTTGCATCGGTTGTGGGTGGTGAAAAAAGCGAAGTGTTGGTGTGTAGTATGGTTGGTATGATGTGTAGCTGTGGTTATGTGGATGATATGTTGTGTTGCATTGGGTTATGCGACCGTTTGGTATATTGTGTGTGGGATTTTTGCGATGAGTGCTGCAAGGATGATATGTGCGACGTAGCAAAATATCGGAAAACCTGATGTCGCATAAACAGCTAGGAACACCTTCTACCGAATCCAGTCGGTGCGCGCTGGGAAAGGAAATCAGTCCTATTACTTTCCGGACAAACCCTGTAGTTAATAACGGCATATTTTCATAACATTTCTTCAAAAATATGAAAGGTTTGGGTTTTTTTTTTTTTTGTTTGTATATTTTTTAATTTTTAGTATAAATTATTGAATTCAAAAATTAATATTTTATTATTTGCTAATATTCTTATTACTTTATACACTTATTTGATTTTTATTGACATTATGAGTTGTGACATAGTTTTAAAGAGTTTAAATCCAGTGGGTTAGCTGCATTGTTCCATCAATATTTCGCTGTGTATCCATGACGCTCATTTGCCGCACTAAACGTTTTATTGAAGCTCCTTCAGACCGGTCGATTGTTATCGGATATTGATTTGATGATTTGGAGTCAGTATTTATTTTGGATGAAAGGACATGAAGGTTTTCGTACGAATCTTGTTTTGATACTAATTTCCTACAAAGGATAGATAATTCCATTTGTAAATTAAAATTATTATTATTTTTTAATTTTACTTAACTGTGTCGAATAACAACTGAAACATCGCTTCATTGACCAGTCCTTTCCGAAACTCTCGCCTTCCTCAAGGGTCTGAGGCAGTCGTTCATGAAGGGTTTCGGGTAGCCTTAAACTTGTGAGCCCACCAATCATTGATATTATCCCCATTATGACGAGAGGAAGTTTTAAATTATCTCTTCCCTAGAAAAAATATATGTAAAACAAAATTAAATTTTGATTACAATGGTTTGCGGATATACCTACTTTAAGCATTGAAAAATAAGATGGTAAAGTTTTTGTCAGGAGAAATAAAAAGCAGAGACAATTTTTAAATAACATTTAATATATCCATTTGATAAGAGAAATAAATAGTACATTTAATTGGACTCGGATAATGGTTTCGAAGTTAACGGTTATTCGAGGACAAAGAAATTGACTTCCACTTCAGATTTTAGAAAAATTAAACTATACCTTTTATGAATATTTATATTTTATTATGGTGCGCGAGGCGAAGCTATGGAAATACTAGGTATAAATTATATACAGTACGCCAAATTCAACAAGCACGCCAGTTTTTGAAAAAAATATTTCACTCTGTCTAATTATTTCAACTAATGCTCCAACTTTTCTTGAATAAGAGAATATTTCCACATGCTTCCTCAAAAATTGTATCAAATATATACTTTGACAAAGATATTTAATTTATCTTTAAGCAAGGTATATTTTCTGTTGTACATTTATAAACCCTTGGTATAAAAGTGTCACCAGGATGATGCTGTCCAATCTTAAAAAAATTTCAAACCACAGATATCCCTTTCTACTACGGTTGCTGAGTATACAGATGGGCCAGAAAGTTATCAGGAATTTAGCTCGTCTTGTCATAAATTATATATATATTAAATTTTTAACATCCCATATTTATCCAGTTTATTTTCATAAGTTACGAACAACCGTTAGACGAATAATACTATAATACTTTTTAGCAACATGTTGCGAAAGTTTAGTAAGTATCGATCAAAACTGCATGATACGCGATTTTGATTTTGCGCAACCTCAACATTTCCGACTGCTATTGATCAGGTTATATCGAAAATATAATGACTAATTTTTTTTTCTATATATATACATATACATATATAAAAGAAAGTTGTTTTAGTTACACTATTTATAACTCAAGAACGTCTGAACCGATTTGGCTGATAATTGGTAAAGAGGTAACTTAAAACCAGGGGAAGGACATATGATACCTTTTATCTTTTTATGTTATATTTCAATACAATTCATTAATACAAAAATTATGTTTCACATCATAAACATTTGTCCAAAATTCATGAAGAAATGATTAATGCCCGGTTTCACAGTCCATACTTATGTTGTGCTTAAGATAAAACAGGAAAATAGTGTTTTACAGTTCATACTTAGGATATGCTTAAGCCCTGAAAATGGGAGGCTTAAGCAATGCTTATATAACAGCTGATTTTTGTTTTGAATTTGCTTTGAATTTTCAGCGACATCTTGCGTAGCGTAGGGCAAGTGTCCGTTCGCTTGCACTCAATAACAGCTTATACTTTTCCTTCAGTTCCCATAGGCGCTCCGACTCGTTAGTGATGAAATTTGGGTTTCATTTGTTGTTTTCATCAATTTTTGATACAATTTTCTTCGCAAATTTATGTATTGTCTGTTATAATTTAAATATTTCAAACATATTTTTATGAATGACATTTGTAAAACATATGTTGCCCATAACGTTGCCATATATCATAATAAAATTTTATAGAAATTAAGCATTGGCTGTGAAACGCAAACGACTACTCAGTTTGCAACAATGCTTAGCTAAGATTTTATTAAGGCACAACTTAAGTATGGACTGTGAAACCGGGCATAAGAAATTTTACTAATTCAAAAAAAGAAAGAAATACATATGTACGTCAAAAAATTGCAACACAGAATAATAGAATAATGCGAGAGAACACTAATTTCCATAATTTAAATTCGCTCCAGAGCACCGTGCACCACACTGCAGGCTAGACAGAATTTAGGTATAAAATTATGTTAAGCACTAATTTTAGACACATTTTATTTCAATCAATAAAGTAACGCGGTCGCGCTGCCATCCATGCAGCACCGTTGTTAAACGCGAAAACAATTTTGTTTTTTTTTTTTAGCTTCCTCAACGAGAGAAAGCTTAACTCACGCATTACCTGCAAAAGTGGGAGATCCATATGTACACTGACGTTCAACATTGCATTCTTTGGCCCATTGTAAACTGACCTTTTCGTTTTCCAACATCATATGTTTGAATAAAGTATTTACACCACCCAATAATAAGTGTAATTCTGGAGGAGGTATGACATGTAGCACTTCTTTATCATCGTTCGCCAAAAAGAGTGGTGGGTTAACACAATTTTTAAAGAACTTAGAATGTTTAAAAACTTTCCCTTTTGAGCACCAGCTTCTGAAGTTTTTTAAACAATTTTCTGTTGTCCTAGCGGGTCCACAATTATTGAGGTTAAGATGAGATATTTCACACCATGTACACGGATGTGAACTACTATGTCCCATTAGACCAGTAACGATGTTGGCAAGCTTGAGATCGGTAGCTATGGAACCGTTGTCAAGGAATCTATTTATATCTAAAGCTGTCAAAATAAGTGAAACGTTATCGTAATTTTCCTCAGTCGAAAGAGCTAAGCCGATTACAAATATTTTTTTTACACCAGAATCTTGATAATCTTGGTGATAATTACTTTTAGTTTGTTTTTCTTTATGACTTTCAAGCGAAGATTCATAAGACGTTTGAACCGAAAGCGTGATTTTGAAAAAGCCACCTCCACCATCCAAACCAAATTTTAGGTACGGTTTTTCTGAGAGTGTTCGACTATTCACAATATAATTAATAAATCCCGGTAAGTCACTACATATAACTGCATCTTCTGGAGAGGGAGAGCTGTGATTAGGAAATTTCTTCTTTTTCACAAAATCAAATTTTTTTGTCTCAAAATATTTATCAACAGAGTGACTATTATCAGCCAGTTTCTTTTGAAAATTTGGTTCGATAATTTTAGAGTTCTTAGCCTCAGCCCGAATAGCAGTAGCGATACTTAAAACCTTTCTTCTACTTAAACTTCAATTTTTCTGAATCTTTCGTAGTGCATCTGCAGAAATTGGAGAGTTCTGTCTCTCCGCTGTTTTTTTTTTACGTTTACATTCAGAGGTTTTCCATGAGATTGTGATAATGATAATGAATTGTCACCATTTTTATTTAAGGTCTTATTTTTTCATTATCATTTTCAAGAATTTTATTTTTTAAGAGTCTAGCCACAAAATGATCTTTCTCCTTGCTCGGAAATTTGTTTACTTCATACTCGATGGCATTAATTGTATTGTTGAAATTGCATTTGTGACTTATACCGCGTCCAAATAATCCTAAACACTTGGTACACCTCTTATCGAATTTTATTTCAGTAACTTTTTCTTTCTTCTTTATATTTTTGTCTTGACTCTTTTTTAATGTGCTTTTAGTATTTAAACCTTTAACGTTTGGTAGATTCTTATTTCGCAAGTCACTGATTTTTAAACAGAGAAAACATGTACAATTTTCACTACCTGATGAAGAACGAGTTTTTATTGATGTTAACTTACTGAAGTCAGGAACTTTGAAGTTTGTTTTTATTCTTTAGCGCCTTATCCACTGTCAAATTGCAAGTAAATCATATAACACTAGAAAATCTTTCATCTGAAAAATCAAACTGATCTAGCACATTCCTTAGTTTAATTTTGATTTTCCCTTGTATAATCAGCATTTTTTTACTTTTTTTCCAACAAAGCAGACATAATTTTGAGCAATTTGCAGTGTGATTTCCAGATTTTTTATAATTCGGAAGGAACATCGTAAAGATATGATGTTTATATTAGCACTCAATATACAAAACTATATTTCTAAACGTCCAGTTATTATAGTTAAGGACTGCACCGAAAAGAAACTGCACACTTTTAATTCAATATTTCTCACGAACTAGCCGTTTAATCCCATTGTGGTAAGTACCGCTAGAAAGCGTGATCAGTTCTGCTTCTATTGTTTTTTCTTTCTCCGTAATTTGTTATTTCATTTTCGCGATAGGTCGAATCAAAGAGCACGTGCGTAAGCAAATTGTGCAATTTACCAGATTTGTTCAAGCTTCATCTATAAAAATCTTATTTTCGCTGTCAAAAAAAAAGGGCCAAGTGGATTTTTTTCATTTTACGTTTATTTTCGTCCTAATATCACCTAAAAACAGAATCCACTTGAAAATTTTATTTACCTAAAATGTTTATTAAAATTCGTTCCAGAGCACCGTGGTATGCTTAGTATATTAGTTATACTGATTGTTGCTCCTGAACCAGGTATTTTTTTTTAGGACGAACCCGTCATATACATATATTTAATACCACAACAAAAAATGGCATTGGCATTTTCGTGGTCAAGGCATTGCGGCTACTTTGCACTAAGCATTTGTTCAAAATTCATGTTTGTAAAAATCATTTGAATATTTTATTACTTCAAAAAATTAAATACCATGCCATAGCTGCAAGTGTACAATTGCGATTGCTTTATGATTTAGTAATTGATTTGAGAAGTGTTTAAGGGGGTATTCTAGTCTAGAAATCAAATTTTGGGCAGTTTTTTGAATTTTATTAAAAAAAATATGTATTTTTACTATTCATTTTTTTATGTATCTTAAGAATACAGAAAACAAATTTTACAAAAAAATATTAAAAATTAAAATAATTAGAGGGGGCGAAAAGACAGGTGTAAAGAAAAATGGCGCATCCTGGTGACATTGATCCTAACTCTCCTGGTTGTCTAAAAAAAATAAAAAAAAAAATTTTAATCAGTAAGGATGCTGTTATAGTCCCTACCTCAGGGAACACGAAATTTTTTTTTTTGAAATTTTTGAATTTTTTTTAAATATTAACACTAAAAATGACACGATGCTGATAGGAACGATAAAGGATTATATAAAGAAGGTTCACACAGGTTTTCAAGTAGATCGGTTGTATAAAACTTGAGATAATGCCAGTACCGTGTGGAAAAAAGTAGTTTCGAGGAAAACGCTTTTAAAAAAGTGAATCTACCTAGGTACTGCGTCGCTAAAGTAACTATAGCTCTTAAAATAAAATTTAATTTTTAAAAATCCTTTGGAGGATATGTTCTTAAGGGTCTAATCCTTAAATATATGAAAAAAAGTCGAATTTTTCAAAATTCTAGAGAAGAATACCCACTTAACTTTAAACAATATTTTTATTTTTTATACATATTTCCACATTTAATTTACAGCACAAAATCAATACGGTGTTTGCACATTTTACTAAATCTTTCTATTATTTCTTCTGGTAGTATTTCCTTATTATGTCTTAGTTTATGTTGTGTAGCACTCCTCAATCTTCAATCTTTTCTAAAATATTGTTGTTCAGAGCCATCGTTCAGCGCTATCATTTGTGGTTGGTAGAGTGAAGAGTACGTGAAGTAGAATATTAATCGACGGATATATGCATGTATTTTCATATAGCAAGTGCTGGGGATTTTTAAGGCAAAAATCATTTGTGTTTTCGCAGTCATTTCCGTTGTTCTGGAAAAAGCGCTTCTGCTTTGAGCTTTGTTATTCCAGTTCTTTGTTTCAGGCAAGATTTTCCCAAAACGTCTAACTAGGCATTCAACGATTACAGTTAAATCATTTTCTTCCAAATTTAGGTTAAATTTTGCTGACTCAAATTGATACTTTCAAGAACTTCATCGGAAAACCACGTTTTTAAATCTTCCACGACTGTGTCAATGAGTGGAATGTATGCCGAATGTACAGCTTTGAGATGGAGATTATTTCGATGACTCTGACGATTACACATTCTGAGTTTTTTCACTTCAACATCTAATTTTCAGCCATCTGTGTTGCATTTAAAACAAATTTATTAAAGTGATGATCAGGATACATTCTTCGCGTGTTCAGTGTTCCCTCACCTATTATTAAATTTAGCAGTTCATTGTATCCCTGTTCTATCCCCAACAAAAGGAAGTGTACATATGATACATTAATGAAGGCAATTGAAGACGGAAGCGGTGGTTTAAATCTCTTGTATGCCCTCGGTGGAACTGATAAGATCCAATAATATTGTAAGAAACTCAGCAAAGGCCAAAGTTTTATCAGCATCGAGAAGCACTTAACGAAACATTGAAAAATCTACCGGATGACGCAAGATGTTTTGGATGCTCATTGATTTTATTGCGCTTAATGATAAATCTGCTGAATATTTATCTAAGCAATTGTTAGCTATTAATGTGAAAACCACTAACTAATCAACTGATTATTTAAACACCTTGGATAAGCCTGGCTAACCAAGGCAAAATTTACACCTAAACATAAACCAAACAAAACTTTGCAACGGTACGCGTTTGGTGGTAAGTAAATTGATGAACAATGTGGTTTCCTTAACTATACTCAAAGGAAAGTTCGAATGTTAGGAAGTTATGATTCGAAGTCTATCCGTGACCTGTAGCGTAAGTTATAAATATTATCCAATCTGACCATCATCAATTTACAATTTACATTTATTTACCGAAGAGCATATTCCCACTAATAACATATATGTTGATATGATCAAGCCATAGTAAATATACAAGAAGTAGAAGGAGTATAGACGCCAATTATAAACTATACTAAACGAACTGCAACAATGCGATTAATATTCCTTATCGATGAAAAATGTTTGATCCGATATTAAATCTTCATGCTACTAACGAATAAATCAGTAGTATGTAAGGTCGACACCTTTATCTGAAATTATCCTCAGGCTTCGTCTTGCTGATACGACATTTGATATTATCGACAAAACTTATTTACTTATTGGTATAACATTTGATCAATAGACAATTTATTTATTAGTGCAGATATTTGGCTGCACTATTTTCCGATGAATTTTCTGCAAGTTTTTTTGATACCCCTTTTTTATTATCCCTTCTTTTAAGAAGTTTTTGATCGCAGGAATGTACCAAAGTATTAGCCAAAGGGTTTGGGTGATCTCGGAGTTTAGATTTATATTTAATTCTGCTGTCTTCTACTTCTTTCTTTATCATAGAAACACCAAGGTCTTTATGGATATCTTCATTACGCATGTACCATGGTGAACAGGTGATTGATCTAAGCATTTTTGATTGGAACCTTTGTATTATATCAATATTAATTGCACAGGTCGTACCGCACAGTTGAATGCCATACATCCAAATCGACTTTATGGCCGCATTATATAAAAGCACTTTGGTGTCTAGGCTAAGTTTGGAGTTTTTATTTAATAGCCAATTTAAATTTTCAGCTCTTATCTTCATGCAAGTTATTTTACTAGATATGTTTTCTCCACGTAAGTCTTTTATCTAGGTGAATAACAAGATAAGTTACTTCATTCGCTTGGAGTACTAAACATTTTTGGTCTTATCGAAAACGTAACGTGCTTACACTTTTGTTCATTCACATTTATATGCCAGTTGGCTAGCCAATCTTTGACAAACCTTAAGTGCTCGGGTAATATTCTTGATGCTATTATGTTGCAGGGGAGGATGGAGTCATGTGTAGAAGTTCACGCAAGTGAGGAAAGTTTTCTGATCGCCATTCACTTGGGAGTGGCCAGAAACGATTCTTTTACATATGACTCAAGCAGCTCACGACTTCCGGTCTTTGACCAAGTATCCTCTGGGTAGCCTAAGAACATCCGTTTGAAGGCGAGCTAAAGTGAGAAGGCGAAACACCCCTGCGTAGGGTTGTGCGCTGGGTTTGGGACCCGCCACGTAAAAAACGCCCCCAATGAAAAATCATAAACAGCCTCGGATGAGAGCCCCCCCTTTTGATGACGACCATGGCAAACGAAATAAGGACTATGATTTGAGGGCATGCACCTGGGATGTCCGGTCCCTTAATTGGGAAGGTGCCGCTGCCCAGCTGGTAGATGTCCTCGAAAAGATAAAGGCTGACATCACCGCCGTCCAAGAAATGCGATGGACGGGACAAGGACAGAGACGAGTAGGTCCTTGTGACATTTACTACAGTGGCCATATAAAGGAGCGCAAGTTTGGTGTTGGATTCGTGGTGGGAGAGAGACTCCGTCGCCGAGTACTATCATTCACCCCGGAGAATGAACGTCTAGCCACAATCCGCATCAAAGCGAGGTTCTTCAACATATCGCTGATTTGCGCCCACGCCCCGACGGAAGAGAAGGACGATGTGACCAAAGATGCCTTTTATGAGTGCTTGGAGCGCACTTATGAGAGATGCTCCCGCCACGATGTCAAAATCGTGCTTGGCGACTTCAATGCCAGGGTGGGCAAAGAAGGTATCTTTGGCACTACGGTCGGTAAATTCAGCCTCCACGAGGAAACATCCCCAAATGGGCTGAGGCTGATCGACTTCGCCGAGGCCCGAAATATGGTTATCTGTAGTACTAGATTCCAGCATAAGAAGATACATCAAGCTACCTGGCTGTCTCCTGATCGAAAAACCACCAACCAGATCGATCATGTTGTGATAGACGGAAGACACGTCTCCAGTGTTTTAGATGTGCGTGCGCTCCGAGGTCCTAACATCGACTCGGACTACTATATTGTTGCAGCCAAAATTCGCACCCGCCTCTGTGCAGCAAAAAACGCACGCCAACAAACACAAGGATGGTTCGACGTCGAGAAGCTGCAATCACAACAGACAGCCGAACGTTTTTCTACTCGGCTTGCACTCCTGCTCTCTGAGAGCACTCGGCAACAACTCGGTATAAGGGAACTGTGGGACGGCATTTCAAACTCCTTACGTACAGCTGCAACCGAAACCATTGGTTTTCGGAAAGTGCAAAAGAACAGCTGGTACGACGAGGAGTGCCGTGTCGCATCGGAGAGAAAACAGGCTGCCTACCTCGCAACGTTACGATCGACCACAACACGTGCAGGATGGGATAGATACCGAGAGTTGAAGAGGGAAGCGAGACGCATTTGTAGACAGAAAAAGAAAGAGGCCGAAATGCGTGAGTACGAAGAGCTTGATAAGCTGGCCGACAGGGGTAATGCTCGAAAATTCTACGAAAAGATGCGGCGGCTTACAGAAGGTTTCAAGACCGGAGCATACTCTTGTAGAACCCCCCAAGGTGATCTAGCCACCGATGCCCAGAGCATACTTAAATTATGGAGGGAACACTTCTCCAGCCTGCTGAATGGCAGTGAACGCACAACACCAGGAGAAAGCGAACCCGATACCCCAATCGATGACGATGGAGCAGACGTTCCATTGCCCGACCATGAAGAAGTTCGAATAGCAATTGCCCGCCTGAAAAACAACAAAGCGGCAGGGGCCGATGGATTGCCGGCCGAGCTATTCAAACACGGCGGCGAAGAGCTGATAAGGTGCATGCATCAGCATCTTTGCAAAATATGGTCGGACGAAAGTATGCCCAACGATTGGAATTTAAGTGTGCTATGCCCAATCCACAAAAAAGGAGACCCCACAATCTGCGCCAACTACCGTGGGATTAGCCTCCTCAACATCGCATATACACAAGGTTCTGTCGAGCGTATTGTGTGAAAGATTAAAGCCCACCGTCAACAAACTGATTGGACCTTATCAGTGTGGCTTTAGACCTGGTAAATCAACAACCGACCAGATATTCACCATGCGCCAAATCTTGGAAAAGACCCGTGAAAGGAGAATCGACACACACCACCTCTTCGTCGATTTCAAAGCTGCTTTCGACAGCACGAAAAGGAGCTGCCTCTATGCCGCGATGTCTGAATTTGGTATCCCCGCAAAACTAATACGGCTGTCCAAGCTGACGTTGAGCAACACAAAAAGCTCCGTCAGAATCGGGAAGGACCTCTCCGAGCCGTTCGATACCAAACGAGGTTTCAGACAAGGCGATTTATTTAAGCTGCAGAACTGCATCGAGCAGGTACAATCTTTTATAAGAGTGTACACCTGCTGGCGTATGCCAAGGATATTGATATCATCGGCCTCAACACCCGCGTCGTTAGTTCTGCTTTCTCCAGACTGGACAAGGAAGCAAAAGAAATGGGTCTGGCAGTGAACGAGGGCAAGACGAAATATCTCCTGTCATCAAACAAACAGTCGTCGCACTCGCGACTTGGCACTCACGTCACTGTTGACAGTCATAACTTTGAAGTTGTAGATAATTTCGTCTATCTTGGAACCAGCGTAAACACCACCAACAATGTCAGCCTAGAAATCCAACGCAGGATAACTTTTGCCAACAGGTGCTACTTCGGACTAAGTAGGCAATTGAGAAGCAAAATCCTCTCTCGACAGACAAAAACCAAACTCTATAAGTCACTCATAATTCCCGTCCTGCTATATGGTGCAGAGGCTTGGACGATGTCAACAACGGATGAGTCGACGTTGCGAGTTTTCGAGAGAAAGGTTCTGCGAAAGATTTATGGTCCTTTGCGCGTTGGCCACGGCGAATATCTCATTCGATGGAACGATGAGCTCTACGAGATATACGACGACATTGACATAGTTCAGCGAATTAAAAGACAGCGGCTACGCTGGCTAGGTCATGTTGTCCGGATGGATGAAAACACTCCAGCTCTGAAAGTATTCGACGCAGTACCCGCCGCGGGAAGCAGAGGAAGAGGAAGACCTCCACTCCGTTGGAAGGACCAAGTGGAGAAGGACCTGGCCTCGCTTGGAATATCCAATTGGCGCCAAGTAGCGAAGAGAAGAAACGACTGGCGTGCTGTTGTTGACTCGGCTATAATCGCATAAGCGGTGTCTACGCCAGTAAAGAAGAAGATTATGTTGCAGGCATATTGGAATCTACTGGTGACTTGAAAGACTTTTGGGCTTTCCAAATGGAGTTTTGCTTTCTAGAACTTGGACACAGTTTCTTTATATAATTTTCATGGTTGTGTTCTTCCTCGCATTTAAGCTCTTTTAGCGATTTAACTGCCATTGCTGTCTAGGTCGCATTTTCTCATTTGCAAGTTTCTCTATTTCATTTTTGTTGATCTTTCTATAACCAATCTTTTTTATTGTTTCTTTTTGGTGTTACCAATACAGCTGCATTAGTTATTACGTCATTATATTCTCTTATATTATCAATGTCTCTGCCTGTATTTATTTTGCAATCAATATTGATGTGGCTCCTGATATACTTTCTATACTTCAACCAGTTAGTTTTATGTGATGTTAGAGAAACTTTTGGCTCAAATAACATAGGCTGTTCGTATAACTTTATTAGTACAGGAGAATGATCATATGATAATTCTGTACATGTATCAGCTGTCAAAAGCGATCTATGTGAGCCCCAGTACGCATGTTTTGCGTTGTAATCACCACCTACTAGAAATCTTTAACCTAGTGTTCCCAAAAGTCTTTAAATTCACTTTCTTTAATTTTAAAACAGGATTTTTTAGTGCTGTTGGTTTGGCTTGTAACTGTGAAGTAGCATGAGATTCTGATAAAAGCATTACATCTATATTTTTTTCAGACAGAAATCTAATAATCTCTAATTTATATTGGTTAACACCGTTAGCATTCCATATACAGATATTTAGTACATTGTACTCGTACCGAACCGTTTTTTCTATGTGGTTCTTCAACAGTTACTCTACGATGCAGCAAATATTTCAGATTATATACATATAGGATCGGTCTAATTTTTTAAGTTGTTTAGAATTCGGCAACAATTAAATTTTAAACATTGGCTGTTGTACTTTTTTTCTATTAAATGTATTAACAACAGTTTTAATACCAAGACCGTCTTCTTTTAATGCTTCTTTGACTTCACTTGAGTCTACAGCAGACTCAATACCCTTAACAAAAACTACTAGGCTTTTCAGTTAATACGAATAATAATTCTTGTTTTTATTTGACAAAGATTTAACGATTTCCATAAAACTCTTTTAAGTATAGGACTGAATTTTTGTTTCATCTATATTGCTTTTTCTCAAAGGCACCATATGAAAATTATTAGAACTTACAATTTTACTTAATTTCCCAATAAGAGTATTACTGCTACGTTCGCGCAAATATATTGGAGGTGGTTTGGCATTAACGACTGTGGTGGTACCCTTCGCAACGTCGTCTCAACCATTGCTTAATATGGCAAATCTGTTGCCATTTAAAATTTCCGTTTTATTTTTATTTGGTGTGCCGCCTTGAAACTTTTTAGGATTGACCACTGACTTTGAAAGTCTTAATTTCCATTTTATATTAACGTAGCGGTCAAAGCCAGTTTGTACCGATTGGCCTTCTTTTTATTGGTGCATTCTCACCTTGCGTTGTGGTCTTCTTCGTTGAGTGCGCGCTTGCTGGTACCTCCAGACTGGTTGCTGTCAGCGCATTTGTTGTTGCCGGGTTGTTATTTCCTGCTGCTTCTGCTGTCTGCGTTAGCAGGGTTCTCATTTACTCCGTAGCAAAATGTCTAGAATTGCTAGGCTATCGCTAACGCTCTCAATTTATCGGGAGCCACAGCATAGCCTTAGGATAACAATGTAAAAGTATGTATGTATTCTACTCTGCTCCGAGTTTTGTTAAAAAACTATAACTGTAAGGGG
Organism: Bactrocera correcta; assembly: GCA_027475135.1. NCBI lineage: Eukaryota > Metazoa > Arthropoda > Insecta > Diptera > Tephritidae > Bactrocera > Bactrocera correcta. The sequence continues at coordinate 76,409,306 of CM050322.1, read as the reverse complement.
AAGCAAACAATGAAATGCTGCGCTATGCGCTATACTTATTATGTAAAATATTTCCCTTTTTATGTTACCAAAAACATCATCTATTCCAAATGTATTACAATACACAATTACAACGAATTTTTGAAATTAATTTTAACTACATATACTTTCCTTTTTTATACACATATTTACTACCAGTTTAAGATGTTATGTTAAGTTTTAGGCTAAACCATGAAACTCTGGTAATAAAGAATTATATTGTTCAAAAACCATAATCGCGAACGGACGTTTTTGTAACCGGCATCTTTTAAATTCGCTTATAGCACAGCCAGTGAAAAACGCAAAATCGTGGCCCGAGTCAGCTGGCACGTCCTATCTTATGGGCGCGCAATGTAACTGCACAGTGAAAAACGCTACTCCTTTCTCTCTTTGGCTTATTAACTTTTATAATCCAATCTGTTCAATATGTTTGAAATTTTCTTACAAAACCTCAAAATCAGAGTCGAATGCTATTATGTATAAGTATATGAACTATTTTTAATAAAGGGTGATTTTTTAAGAGCTTGATAACTTTTTTTTTAAAAAAAACGCATAAAATTTGCAAAATCTCATCGGTTCTTTATTTGAAACGTTAGATTGGTTCATGACATTTACTTTTTGAAGATAATTTCATTTAAATGTTGACCGCGGCTGCGTCTTAGGTGGTCCATTCGGAAAGTCCAATTTTGGGCAACTTTTTCGAGCATTTCGGCCGGAATAGCCCGAATTTCTTCGGAAATGTTGTCTTCCAAAGCTGGAATAGTTGCTGGCTTATTTCTGTAGACTTTAGACTTGACGTAGCCCCACAAAAAATAGTCTAAAGGCGTTAAATCGCATGATCTTGGTGGCCAACTTACGGGTCCATTTCTTGAGATGAATTGTTGTCCGAAGTTTTCCCTCAAAATGGCCATAGAATCGCGAGCTGTGTGGCATGTAGCGCCATCTTGTTGAAACCACATGTCAACCAAGTTCAGTTCTTCCATTTTTGGCAACAAAAAGTTTGTTAGCATCGAACGATAGCGATCGCCATTCACCGTAACGTTGCGTCCAACAGCATCTTTGAAAAAATACGGTCCAATGATTCCACCAGCGTACAAACCACACCAAACAGTGCATTTTTCGGGATGCATGGGCAGTTCTTGAACGGCTTCTGGTTGCTCTTCACCCCAAATGCGGCAATTTTGCTTATTTACGTAGCCATTCAACCAGAAATGAGCCTCATCGCTCATCGGACGTAAAGCGCGAAACACATTTCGAACCGAACACTGATTTTGGTAATAAAATTCAATGATTTGCAAGCGTTGCTCGTTAGCAAGTCTATTCATGATGAAATGTCACAGCATACTGAGCATCTTTCTCTTTGACACCATGTCTGAAATCCCACGTGATCTGTCAAATACTAATGCATGAAAATCCTAACCTCAAAAAAATCACCCGTTAGTTTGTTTTCAGTTTTGATGTTTTATATTGTAAAAAATTGTAATTGAAAACATAGATGTGTACAAAACTATATATGCGTATTGAGCAATGGCAACATTGTTCAAATGAAAACAAACAAAGATGGATGATTTCTGCGTTTTTCCTACGTTCTCCACTGTGCACACATTTTGCCGATAAGGAAGGAAAAGGAAGGAAGGGAGAAGGAAGACGGAAAACCGTCTGATATCTTTAAAAATTGATAGTGCAACACGGCTTGATCGAAACATATTCGGCATCAGTGCGCAATTCATTAGCCAAAATGGAATAAAATCGCGAATTCTTAGTATGGTGGAACGGAGCTGGGTCAAATGCATCTAAAAACTGGCCAAGAAATTGTATCCGTTTTAGACAAATATGAAATAGCAATGAACCAAATTTTATCAATTACATCGGATAACGGTGCCAATATGATAAAAACTTAAAAAATTTTATCACAAATTCATACAGACGATGATGATACTGGCGAAGCCTGTATTCTACAGAATATTGAGTACACAAAGCAAATCTACCTTTTAGACACAACAGGAAATATTTGTGTTGGTGAAATACAAATATGTTGATGTGCAGCACACACTGCACAGCTTGTACACTTGCCGTTACAAAAAATACAGCTATTAGAGAGTAATTGTTTCAGTGCCGAAATCTAACAAAATACATTCGGAAGTATTCAAACAGTTCTTCTTCTTTACTGGCTTGTACACCACTTACGCGATTACAGCCGAGTCAACAACAGCGCGCCAGTCGTTTCTTCTCTTCGCTACGTGGTACCAATTGGATATTCCAAGCGAAGCCAGATCGTTTTCCACATGATCCTTCCAACGGCGTGGAGGTCTTCCTCTGCTTCCCGCGGCGGCTATTGCGTCGACTACTTTTAGAGCTGGAGTGTTTTCATCCATCCGAACAACATGACCAAGCAAGCGTAGCCGCTGTCTTTTAATTCACTGAACTATGTCAATGTCGTCGTATATCTCGTACAGCTCATCGTTCCATCGAATGCGATATTCGCCGTGGCTAATGCGCAAAGTACTACAAATTTTCGCAGAACCTTTCTCTCGAAAACTCGTAACGTCGACTCATCGGTTGTTGTCATCGTCCAAGCCTCTGCACCATATAGCAGGACGCGAATTATGAGCGACTTATAGAGTTGGTTTTTGTTCGTCGAGAGAGAATTGCCTATTCAGTCCAAAGCAGCACCTGTTGGCAAGAGTAATTCTGCGATGGATTTCCAGGCTGACATTGTTGGTGGTGTTAACGCTGGTTCCTAAATAGACGAAATTATCTACAACTTCAAAGTTATGGCTATCAACAGTGACGTGGGAGCCAAGTCGCGAGTGCGACGACTGTTTGTTTGATGACAGGAGATATTTCGTCTTGCCCTCGTTCACTGCCAGATCCATTTGCTTTGCTTCCTTGTCCAGTCTGGAGAAACCAGAACTAACGGCGCGTGTGCTGAGACTGATGATATCAATATCATCGGCATACGCCAGCAGCTGTACACTCTTATAAAAGATTGTACCTGCTCGATTAAGTTTTGCGGCTCGAATAATTTTCTCCAGCAGCAGATTGAAAAAGTCGCACGATAGGGAGTCGCCTTGTCTGAAACCTCGTTTGGTATCGAACGGCTCGGAGATGTCCTTCCCGATCCTGACGGAGCTTTTGTTTTGCGGGGGATACCAAATTCAGACATCGCGGCATAAATGCAGCCCCTTTGGTCGGTTGTTGATTTTCCAGGTCTAAAGCCACACTGATAAGGTCCAAGCAGTTTGTTGACGGTGGGCTTTAATCTTTCACACAATACGCTCGACAGAACCTTGTACGCGATGTTGAGGAGGCCTATCGCACGGTAGTTGGCGCAGATTGTGGGATATCCTTTATTATGGATTGGGCATAGAACACTTAAATTCCAATCGTTGCGCATGCTTTCGTCCTACCATATTTTGCAAAGAAGCTGATACATGCACCTTATCAGCTCTTCGCCGCCGTGTTTGAATAGCTCGGCCGACAATCCATCGGTCCCTGCCGCTTTGTTGTTTTTCAGGCGAGCAATTGCTATTCGAAATTCTTCATGGTCGGGCAATGTAACGTCTGCTCCATCGTCATCGATTGGGGTATCGTGTTCACCTTCTCTTGGCGTTGTACGTTCACTGCCATTCAGCAGGCGGGAGAAGTGTTAGATCCATAATTTAAGTATGCTTTGGGTATCGGTGACAAGATCACCTTTGGGGGTTCTACAAGAGTATGCTCCGGTCTTGAAACCTTCTGTAAGTCACCGCATCTTTTCGTAGATTTTTCGAGCATTATCCCTGTCGGGTCTCTTCCTTTTCTGTCTACAACTGTCAACTTTCGGTATCTATCCCATCCCGCATGTGTTGTGGTCGCTCGTAACACTGCGAAGTATTCAGTCTGTTTTCTCTCCGCTGCGACACGGCACTCCTCGTGGTACCAGCTGTTCTTTTGCACTTTCCGAAAACCAGTGGTTTCGGTTGCAGCTGTACGTAAGGAGTTTTAAATGCCGTCCCACAGTTCCTTTATACCGAGTTGTTGCCGAGTGCTCTCAGGGAGCAGGAGTGCAAGCCGAGTAGAAAATCGTTCGGATGTCTGTTGTGATTGCAGCTTCTCGACGTCGAACCTTCCTTGTGTTTGCTGGCGTGCGTTTTTTGCTGCACAGAGGCGGGTGCGAATTTTGGCTGCAACAATATAGTGGTCCGAGTCGATGTTAGGACCTCGGAGTGCACGCACATCTAAAACGCTGGATACGTGTCTTCCGTCTATCACAACATGATCTATGTGGTTGGTAGTTTTTCGATCCGGAGGCAGCCAGGCAGCCCTGATGAATCTTCTTATGCTGGAATCTTGTACTACAGATAACCATATTTCGGGCCTCGGCGAAGTCGATCAGCCTCAACCCATTTGGGGATGTTTCCTCGTAGAGGCTGAATTTACCGACCGTCGTACCAAAGTTACCTCTTTGCCCACTCTGGTGTTAAAGTCGCTAAACACAATTTCGACATCGTGGCGGGGGCAGCTCTCATAGGTGTGCTCCAAGGGCTCATAGAAGGCATCTTTGGTCACACCTTCCTTCTCTTCTGTCTGGGCGTGGGTGATTGACAGTACTCGTAGACTGAGTCTCTCTCGCACTTCAAATTTGCGTTCCTTTATATGGCCACTGTAGTAAATTCCACAAGGACCTACTCGTCTCAGTCCTTGTCCCGTCCATCGAATTTCTTGGGCGGCGGTGATGTCAGCCTTTATTTTCACGAGGACATCAACCAGCATCCAGGTGCATGCTCTCAAATCATAATCCTTATTTCGTTTGCCATGGTCGCCATCAAAAAAGGGCTGTTTTGTCTTTTTCGTTGCTACTGTTTTTTACGTGGCGGGTCCTAAACCCAGCCCACAACGCTGTTGAGGGAATCTTTCGCCTTTTCACTTTAGCTTGCCTTTAAACGGATATTCTTAGGTTACCAAGAGGATACTTGATCAAAGGCCGGAAGTCGTGAGCTGCTTGAGCCATATGTTGAATCGTTTCTGGCCACTCCCAAGTTACTGGCGATCAGAGAACTTTCCTCACTTGCGTGAACGTTAGATATTATTATTAGGGTAAGTATTTTTATAATAACTTTGTAATTTAAGTAAAATATTTTAATAATTAGTTTTATTTTACTTCAATGTTTTTTGGTTTTAACTGTAAACAGAAGACGCTTGGCGCAACACTGGCCACCTTGATGGGATCATGATCCTTCAACATCAATGGGCGTTAATGCGAGTTTATGATTGGGGCGCTTAATTATGCTCGCCTTGGTTGCCACGTTTGCTGCTCGTATTCTGCCGTTTTGTGTCTTTACGATTGCGACGACTCGTTTTATTACCAACTGCTGCGGTGGTACGTTGTCTTTGTAAACGAGGACGACGAGCAACGAAGAAGGTCCCGTGGTACTTGTGCTGGTGGTAGTGCTTGAAGAGGACATCTGCTTGAAAGGTGCTCCTTCATCAATGAAGTCCTGGCTTAACGGTGCTAGGGGACGCGAATTTAAAATGGCCTCCACTACGGTTAGTTCTTTTGAGAGCTCTTCCGTTATGAGTAGAGCATTGCCAAGTATGCGGACGACCAGATACTTGGCAGACTTCTCCGTCATAAACCGCCGAATTGCGGCGTCCCGGATGGTATAAAGCTAAAGCTGAACTCTTCTTGGCGGCGAATCTCATTAGCTCTGGGGCTTGCGCAAGAAAGGCCTACTTCAGCTAGCGCAGCTTGCGGTCAGGGCCGACGAAGTTGATTGTGTTGTACGCTGAATATTTTCTACATCCGTCGACGATCAATGAAACTTTTTAATGCGAAAATAAAAGAGTTAGTTAAAGGGTCCGAAACTTATTCTAAAACGAATAACGAATGCTATAAAAGAGTTTACGGGTGCAGTATAAATTATAAAAAGTAACACTTGATTTTTGGGTTTACTTCACTTATTTCAAATGGACAACTTGCTTCCTTGACCACCAGTGTAGTATTAAAATATTCTAAACATTCTTATGATGACTTCTGCTGAATCAGGCCACACGCAACTTTGCCGTAATATTAGACTGTAAACGTTTTTATGATAACTTATATATTGGACACAAAAATCTACACAACATATAAGAAAGGGTCGTAACGCTCGAAGTCTTCCAACTGACAAATTTCTCTTTTTAATGCGTGTCTCCAGGAGGAACTGTGGACCGCCAAACCATATCGAATTATTCAATTCGTCCACGTTGCAACCCAGAAACACTTGACCCGCAGGATTTGGTTTTGTTGGCACATGTCGCCAATGTGCATTGTCAGACAATTCTTTTATTTCAGAGAAAGGTTTGTAATGAAGATGGATGCGTTTTTACCCAATATCATTTTTAGAGTCTGTCCAAAATTTTATTTTTTTTTTCACTTTGTGACCATAATTTCGCATGAAGATGTGCTGCTGAAAGCTCGAGACGCTAAAGAGACTTGGTCTTCAGCGGATCCACTCTAGACTTTGCAAAAAGCAGCAAAAATTTTACACCACTACCAGATTGACTTTACATATGTAAATGCAGTATCTGTACGCTTTTATTGAAGCGACGTAGAAGCCATGTATTTAGCATATAGCAGTCGACTCTAGGTTTACATAACGAGGAATGCTAATTGATGGGAGTTGCAGTTTGTTGGCTTTGAAATTCTGTCAGCTGGTGTCGAGGCGAAATGGAATGGAATAAGATGATTCCTAATTTAGTTTTTGAATCCAAAGCGCTTGCTTTTGCTTTGTCAACTAGTGGAGCTAATAATCCAAGAGTATCGAAAGGGCAAGCAGAGACTGATACATGTTTCGTTTAGTGGTGTGCAAATCATTAAAATTGGTATCCAAAACAAATCGAATCAAACCGTTTTTAGGCGACAAATTGATTCCTAGTATTTTAATGGAATTTTTGTCACAGAAGCTTAATGCCTTTTCGGTGCAATCACTGTTGAAAATTTTAGGGTGAATTCGGCCGAGCTTAATATTTTTTTATTACTTCTCTTCTTCTAAAATCGAGAGACTCAAAATTTGCTGATTCTGTCAATAAGTCATCAACATAAAAATCTTTTAAAGGCCAATGTACCGAGGGATACTTAGTTATATTAGCATTTGTAAACACCGGGTTGCAAGAAATGGTGCAGGCGCAAAGCCATAAGTGACGGTGTTAAGTCGAAAAATTTGTGTACGCTGTGAGGGATGCACTCTCCACACAATAAACTGACAAATTCTGTCTTCTTCATGCATCATTATTTGAGGGTACATTTTAGTAATGTCTGCCGTTAAAGCGACTTGTGTATACGAAAACGAAGATGAGTTGAGTACAACTCGGTTGAGCTCAATTCTTCCTGGATGTTTGGACCTACCTAACACGACGCAATTTGAAACCACCGAGCTGCGGTTACATAGGAGTGACTGAGTAAATTACGATCAGCTGTAAAGGGCATTCTGACTTGAAGTCGTCCTGAAGAAAACACTTGATAAGTATTAATGAAAAAATGTTGACGCTCTTTTTGCTGGTGCTGGTGTGAATTTGATGAAGGTAATTCTTCTAACGAGAAAAGAAAGTTTTCTGATCGTCATTCACTTGGGAGTGGCCAGAAATGATTTTTTTTCATACGACTGAAGTTGCTCACGACTTCCGGTCTTTGACTAAGTATCCTCTGGACAGTCTAAGAAAATCCGTTTGAAGGTGAGCTAAATTGAGAAAGCGAAATATCCCCTATTTAGGGTTGTGCGCTAGTTTTGGAACTAGCCATGTATAAAAACGCTCCCAATGAACGATCAAAAACAGTTTCGGATGAGAGACTGTCCTTTTGATGATGGCCATGGCAAACAAAATAAGGATTACGATTTCAGTGCATGCACCTGAAAAGTCCGTTTCCTTAATTGGGAAGATGCTGCTGCCCAGCTGGTTAATGCCATCGTTAGAAAGCAGGCTAACTTCGCCGCAATCCAAGAAATGCGATAGGTGGGACAAGGTCTGAGGCGATAGGTCCTTCTTGTGATATTAAATACAGTGGCAATATAAAGGAGCGCAAATTCGGTGTAGGGTTCGTGGTAGGAGAGAGACTACGTCGCCGAGTGGATCAGCGTCTAGCCACAATCCATATGGTTATCTGTAGTACTAGATTCGAGCATAAGACAATACATCAAGCTAATTGTCTGTCTCCGGATTGAAAAGTCATCAACAAGAACAATCATGTTGTGATAGACGGAAGACACGTTTCCAGTATTCTAAACGTGAGTACGCCGAGTGGATCAGCGTCTAGCCACAATCCATATGGTTATCTGTAGTACTAGATTCGAGCATAAGACAATACATCAAGCTAATTGTCTGTCTCCGGATTGAAAAGTCATCAACAAGAACAATTATGTTGTGATAGACGGAAGACATGTTTCCAGTATTCTAAACGTGAGTACGCTCCGAAGTCCTAACATCGACTCGACCGCTATCTTATTGCAGCCAAGATTTGCACCCACGTCTGTGCAGCAAAAAACGCACGTCAACAAACACAAGGAAGGTTCAACGTCCAGAAGCTGCAATCTGAAACTAAGGGCGACATTTCAAGCTCCTTATTACAACTCCTTAGAACAGCTGGTACGACGACAAGTGCCGTTTCGCAGTGGAGAGAAAATAGACTGCCTACTTCGCAACGTTACGATCGACCACAATACGTGCGAGATGGGATAGTTACCGAGAGTTGAAGTGGAAAGCGAGACGCAAGCTGGCTGGCAGGGGTAATGCTCGAAAATACTACGAAAAAACGCGGCGACTAGCAAATGGTTTCGAGACCAGAGCATACTCTTGTAGAACCCCCAAAGGTGACCTAGTCACTGATGCCCAGAGCATACTAAAACTATAGAGGGAACACTTCTCCAATCTGCTGAATGGCAGTAAAAGTATTAAGCCAGGACAAGGCGAACCCGATTCCCCAATCGATGACGATGGAGCAGACGTTACATTGCCTGACAATGAAGAAGTTCGAATAGCAATTACCTGTCTAAAGAACGCAATAGCATGGGAGGTCGATGGATTGCTGGCTGCGCTATTCAAACATGGCGGTGAAGAACTGATAAGAAGGATGCCTAAGCTGCTGTCTAGAAAATGGTCGGACGAAACCATGCCCAACGGTTGGAGTTTAGGTGTGCTCTGTCCAATCCACAAAAAGGGAGGCTCCACAATCTACGCCAACTACCAACGCATTATCCCGGGACTTATATTTGTACCCTTTTTCATATTGGAATTTCAAATTTCTATTATGCTTAACATTTTGTGTTGGCATCGAATTCTTAACTTCTGTGCCAATTTCTCCGTCATGAAGTTGACTTAGAAGCCTGAGTCCAGCAACTGCTGTCCCAACATTACCCGAACCGGTATACTTGGTGTATTCATAATATGTGTGTTGGATGGTTGCGGATGATGTGCAGCAAGGAAGGAAATTGGATGCTGTTGCAACAAAATGTGATGGGATCGATTACCTACACGACATGGATCCGCTCTGCAATTGGGTACGGGGTGCGCCAGAAGCAAACAATTTATGCATAAGGCATAAGGCCATCGATTTCACAAACTCGAAACTCTGTTGTACCGGAAGCGCCTTGAAAGTGTGACAGGTAGTTACAAGGTGTTCCTTCGATTTGCACTTTTGACAAATTGGCTGCTTGTACTTGTAGCAACTAAAGCTGATTTTGTCCTATTCATGTGAGGCTGCTTCACGTGGCTCATGCTAGTTGTGGCCCCGGTTTTTGTCCTTAAACAAGACTCTCCTTCTGCCGATAACTGCTGAAATCTTCTATATAAAGTGGTTTCATAGTCCTTCCATAGTGGTAAGTGGTTGTAGTCAAGTTGCTCTTCCCACTTGGATCGTGCGGCCGAGTCCACCTTTATCATAGCTATATGTGTAATAACGATGTTTGTTATTTGCTTCTGATCACCCAGCAATGAGTCATAAACAGCAGCCACTTAATCGGTCATAGCTTGTAATGAAAGTGCTGATGGCTTTGGGAGAGTTGGCAGCTCAAAAAGTTTGAAATTGTGTTGAAAAATATCAAACATTTATTATCATGGGCCTTTTTAAAACTTGTCATTGCCTTTGGTTAATTTTCACCCGACATTTGAAATGCTTTGCCTGTTCCCAAAGCTTTTCTGACAATTAACCAAATGGTTCAATTTTTCAAATCAGGGATATTTGGATCAGTATGAACCAAACTCTCAAACAGACTCATCAAATTTTTAATTCAGAATATTCTCCCTTGAATTTCGGCAAATTCATTTTAGGGAACCTTGAGCTGTGATGTGTTACGAAAGATGTTTCAGCAATTTATGTTCTCTTTTTGGCTAAAATAATTTTAATTATTGATTCGTCTTCCTCAATCTCTTCAATTTTAGATTAGCATTTCATTAACTTTTCACTAGGCGAATTTAATATGTCGAGCCGACATTCCACGTCACTTGGATCTAACGACATGTTTTTTTTCGCAAAATACTATTTTTCACCATCCTTTGACGCTTTAATGACTTTAAGTCTGTAAACCTCTTACTTGGAGAGAGGATGAATTTTTGAATTAAGATTAAATAAAAATAAATAAAGATAATTTGGAAATAGAGTAAATCCGGAAATGTATAGAATCGGTTGACGAGAACGAAAAAAATATATAGATTCCCAATTGAACGAAAGAAATAAACTCAAAATGAGTAATCGCACAATTAAAAAATTTACGCGAAAAAATATTATCCAAAAATAAGATTTGCGAAAAAACCAAGATAATCTGCGGAAAACTGACCGAATTAAAATTTTGAAATTATCGATTTTCATTTTTCCTCAATGTAAGTGAATCCGCAATCCTAAATCCCTTCACATTCATTTCAATACCATATATATAACGGGTGATTTTTTTGAGGTTAGGATTTTCATGCAGTAGTATTTGACAGATCACGTGGGATGTCAGACATGGTGTCAAAGAGAAAGATGCTCAGTATGCTTTGACATTTCATCATGAATAGACTTACTAACGAGCAACGCTTGCAAATCATTGAATTTTATTACCAAAATCAGTGTTCGGTTCGAAATGTGTTTCGCGTCCGTGTCCGATGAGCGATGAGGCTCATTTCTGGTTGAATGGCTACGTAAATAAGCAAAATTGCCGCATTTGGGGTGAAGAGCAACCAGAAGCCGTTCAAGAACTGCCCATGCATCCCGAAAAATGCACTGTTTGGTGTGGTTTGTACGCTGGTGGAATCATTGGACCGTATTTTTTCAAAGATGCTGTTGGACGCAACGTTACGGTGAATGGCGATCGCTATCGTTCGATGCTAACAAACTTTTTGTTGCCAAAAATGGAAGAACTGAACTTGGTTGACATGTGGTTTCAACAAGATGGCGCTACATGCCACACAGCTCGCGATTCTATGGCCATTTTGAGGGAAAACTTCGGACAACAATTCATCTCAAGAAATGGACCCGTAAGTTGGCCACCAAGATCATGCGATTTAACGCCTTTAGACTATTTTTTGTGGGGCTACGTCAAGTCTAAAGTCTACAGAAATAAGCCAGCAACTATTCCAGCTTTGGAAGACAACATTTCCGAAGAAATTCGGGCTATTCCGGCCGAAATGCTCGAAAAAGTTGCCCAAAATTGGACTTTCCGAATGGACCACCTAAGACGCAGCCGCGGTCAACATTTAAATGAAATTATCTTCAAAAAGTAAATGTCATGAACCAATCTAACGTTTCAAATAAAGAACCGATGAGATTTTGCAAATTTTATGCGTTTTTTTTTTTTAAAAAGTTATCAAGCTCTTAAAAAATCACCCTTTACAATATAATATGCGTAGGTATATAAGATACATACATATGTATGATACATGTATATAAATAATTCCCGGTTTCGAAGTCCATTTTTAAGTTGTGCCCCAATAAAATCTTAGCTAAGCATTTTTGCCGACTGAGTAGTCGTTTGCGTTTCACAGTTAATTCTTAATTTCTATAAAATTTTATTATGATATATGGCAACGTTATGGGCAACATATTTTTTACAAATGTCGTTCATAAAAATATGTTTGAAATATTTGAATAATAACAGACAATACTTAAATTTGCGTGGAAAGTTATATCGAAAATGGATGAAACAACATAAGAAACCCGAATTTCAACGCTATTGAGTCGGAGAACCAATTGGAACTGGTGGAAACTCCAATCCGATTCCATATTTTTTCCCAAAAAATAATTTCTTATTTCTTATTATTCTTCTTTTCACAAATAACTGAATATTCAAAACAAAAAACAGCTGCTTATTAAGCACTGCTTAAATCTCCTATTTTCAGTACTTAAGCAAAACTTAAGTATGAACTGTAAAACAGTATTTTCCTGTTTTATCTTAAGCACACCTTTAGTATGGAGAGCCAAAATCTGAAAAGGTGCGCTTGCTTTCTATTAATTTTATTATTTATTTTTTGTTTGCACAACTTTCAATAATTCGCACTCGTTACCTGGTGCGTCGGCTGTTTGCCGGCGTTTACGTCCCATTGGCACAGGATGCAGTGGCAGCTCATTCCCACGACGAATTAAAAAGCAGCGGATTGACGGCAGCAACGAAGTGATGACAGCAGCCGATTGATGACAGCAGCGGAGTAATGGCAGCAATGAAACGGGTTTTGTTTGTACCGGCACTTTAGCTTTTATCGGTATTTTAGCGTATTTTACCGTTTCTTTAAACTTTCGGCACTTTAAACAGTTTTCGAAACGCTTCTTTCAACCGGCTTCAAACTGTTTATTAAATTTTTTATGTATCATGTAAGAATGTTGTTACATTATTCTTAAATTCGCTTTTTTAGGTATTAGGAATGATCACGGAATTCTCCCTTCACATTATACATTTATAAAGTGCTTTCCAAAGTAAACAAAACTGAAAAACAAAATGAGCTGTCAGTTGACAAGTTGTACAAAGACTAGTAATAACCCGATACCTAAGCGATTTTAAAATTGATTGATCTCCGAATAAATATTTTTTTTTTTATTTTTTAAGAAATAAATGTTTTATTATTATAAGTAATGTGTATTATTAGCCAATTATTTAATGTATCAATCTTTTCCAGAAAATGATGACAGATAGTTTATTCAATAAAAATTTTTTTTTCTTTATATACAAAATTTTATCCAAATATTTGTTTAAAATCACGTCAACTCAATTACTTTCATCAGTGACTTCCGTAATAGTTACATTCGAAGTTGTCTCCGACGGTATTACTTTGACAATTGGTAGATGATAACTGAAGTATGTTACAAAAGTATTAGACATCACATTATCAAGATATCTAATAAATACAGCATCTATAGTATTGTTGTTCCATATCTTGTAGTACGTTCTCTCGGATCGTTGTTTATTTCCAATTGAAATTCTTCTTGGAGGAACGATATTAATGGCATATACCCATATAGATACGTATATTGTTGCCGTGGCGATACAGGCCGTGGTTACGATCACAAATGCGCAAAAAGATTTCAAACTCGGGAACACCCCACGTATAACTGGCGCGCACTCATGCAATCGTAGTTACTATAAATTGTCCAATGTTGGCATAAACATTCGTGATGAGTTCATTTTTCGTTGAAGTGAATTGACAAAAGGCAGGTGGAATTGATATCAAACCTCTGGAACCGAAATTTGTCTATTTCCAATTCTTATCAAATAGAATGTAAAATGCCTTCGGCAATGTAATTTTGTTCGTATTCCATAATTGACGCGGATTTGTCAATTTATTGGTTGGCCTTGCTTTCTTCGTAACTATTTCTTCGACGATGCATAATATCAGGGCATTTCCGAATAGAGCAATGTTCTCGCAAACGAATCACTGACGCAAGTTGAGAAAAAAGTAGTCAATGTCAATTTCGTTGTTGGAAGTGTTTCCGCTGGCTGTACTGTATTCTCTGGGTTGAAAACACTCTTTGGCCATTCTCCAAATGAACTGCGAAACGCTGTATTGCAGTTCACGTATTGATACTTGCATATGCATTTGATACTTGCTGATCACATTTCGTTCAAGACCAATAACTGCCATGCTGCTATCTTCAATGACGTATTTGCAAACGTACATATTTGATTGATTTCACCAAACTACAATATCAAACATTGACATGAGTTTTGAATGTGAATTAGACAACAGTGGCGAATATGGTACATCCATATGTTGTAGACTTCGATATTCACTCCTCTAAGTTGAATGATAAATGTTCTGCCATTGTCGTCTGATGAGCTACGACGATAGAGTGGATACTCATCATTTCCAGTTTGGGGTATCGAAAGAAAAGCACGCGGATAGTGTTTCGTGCATTTTTTGTTAGACATACAAACCGAAGTGGGATGGTGGTGTCCGCAAGGTCCATGAACCATATTGGTTCTCATCACTTCGTATAATACTGGATCTTTCTCTTCTTCTTCTTCTTTACTGGCGTAGACACCGCTTACGCGATTATAGCCGAGTCAACAACAGCGCGCCAGTCGTTTCTTCTCTTCGCTACGTGGCGCCAATTGGATATTCCAAGCGAGGCCAGGTCCTTCTCTACTTGGTCCTTCCAACGGAGTGGAGGTCTTCCTCTTCCTCTGCTTCCCGCGGCGGGTACTGCGTCGAATACTTTCAGAGCTGGAGTGTTTTCATCCATCCGGACAACATGACCTAGCCAGCGTAGCCGCTGTCTTTTAATTCGCTGAACTATGTCAATGTCGTCGTATATCTCGTACAGCTCATCGTTCCATCGAATGCGATATTCGCCGTGGCCAACGCGCAAAGGACCATAAATCTTTCGCAGAACCTTTCTCTCGAAAACTCGCAACGTCAACTCATCGGTTGTTGTCATCGTCCAAGCCTCTGCACCATATAGGAGGACGGGAATTATGAGAGACTTATAGAGTTTGGTTTTTGTTTGTCGAGAGAGGACTTTGCTTCTCAATTGCCTACTTAGTCCGAAGTAGCACCTGTTGGCAAGAGTTATCCTGCGTTGGATTTCTAGGCTGACATTGTTGGTGGTGTTTACGCTGGTTCCAAGATAGACGAAATTATCTACAACTTCAAAGTTATGACTGTCAACAGTGACGTGAGTGCCAAGTCGCGAGTGCGACGACTGTTTGTTTGATGACAGGAGATATTTCGTCTTGCCTCGTTCACTGCCAGACCCATTTCTTTTGCTTCCTTGTCCAGTCTGGAGAAAGCAGAACTAACGGCGCGGGTGTTGAGGCCGATGATATCAATATCATCGGCATACGCCAGCAGTTGTACACTCTTATAAAAGATAGTACCCTCTCTGTTAAGTTCTGCAGCTCGAACTATTTTCTCCAGAAGCAGGTTGAAAAAGTCGCACGATAGGGAATCGCCTTGTCTGAAACCTCGTTTGGTATCGAACGGCTCGGAGAGGTCCTTCCCGATTCTGACGGAGCTTTTTGTGTTTCTCAACGTCAGTTTACACAGCCGTATTAGTTTTGCGGGGATACCAAATTCAGACATCGCGGCATAAAGGCAGCTCCTTTTCGTGCTGTCGAAAGCAGCTTTGAAATCGACGAAGAGGTGGTGTGTGTCGATTCTCCTTTCACGGGTCTTTTCCAAGATTTGGCGCATCGTGAATATCTGGTCGGTTGTTGATTTACCAGGTCTAAAGCCACACTGATAAGGTCCAATCAGTTTGTTGACGGTGGGCTTTAATCTTTCACACAATACGCTCGACAGAACCTTATATGCGATATTGAGGAGGCTAATCCCACGGTAGTTGGCGCAGATTGTGGGGTCTCCTGTTTTGTGGATTGGGCATAGCACACTTAAATTCCAATCGTTGGGCATACTTTCGTCCGACCATATTTTGCAAAGAAGCTGATGCATGCACCTTATCAGCTCTTCGCCGCCGTGTTTGAATAGCTCGGCCGGCAATCCATCGGCCCCTGCCGCTTTGTTGTTTTTCAGGCGGGCAATTGCTATTCGAACTTCTTCATGGTCGGGCAATGGAACGTCTGCTCCATCGTCATCGATTGGGGTATCGGGTTCGCTTTCTCCTGGTGTTGTGCGTTCACTGCCATTCAGCAGGCTGGAGAAGTGTTCCCTCCATAATTTAAGTATGCTCTGGGCATCGGTAACTAGATCACCTTTGGGGGTTCTACAAGAGTATGCTCCGGTCTTGAAACCTTCTGTAAGCCGCCGCATCTTTTCGTAGAATTTTCGAGCATTACCCCTGTCGGCCAGCTTATCAAGCTCTTCGTACTCACGCATTTCGGCCTCTTTCTTTTTCTGTCTACAAATGCGTCTCGCTTCCCTCTTCAACTCTCGGTATCTATCCCATCCCGCACGTGTTGTGGTCGATCGTAACGTTGCGAGGTAGGCAGCCTGTTTTCTCTCCGCTGCGGCACGGCACTCCTCGTCGTACCAGCTGTTTTTTTGCACTTTCCGAAAACCAATGGTTTCGGTTGCAGCTGTACGTAAGGAGTTTGAAATGCCGTCCCACAGTTCCCTTATACCGAGTTGTTGACGAGTGCTCTCAGAGAGCAGGAGTGCAAGCCGAGTAGAAAAACGTTCGACTGTCTGTTGTGATTGCAGCTTCTCGACGTCGAACCATCCTTGTGTTTGTTGGCGTGCGTTTTTTGCTGCACAGAGGCGGGTGCGTATTTTGGCTGCAACAATATAGTGGTCCGAGTCGATGTTAGGACCTCGGAGCGCACGCACATCTAAAACACTGGAGACGTGTCTTCCGTCTATCACAACATGATCGATCTGGTTGGTAGTTTTTCGATCTGGAGACAGCCAGGTAGCTTGATGTATCTTCTTATGCTGGAATCTAGTGCTACAGATAACCATATTTCGGGCCCCGGCGAAGTCGATCAGCCTCAACCCATTTGGGGATGTTTCCGCGTGGAGGCTGAATTTACCGACCGTAGTGCCAAAGATACCTTCTTTGCCCACCCTGGCATTGAAGTCGCCAAGCACGATTTTGACATCGTGGCGGGGGCATCTCTCATAAGTGCGCTCCAAGCACTCATAAAAGGCATCTTTGGTCACATCGTCCTTCTCTTCCGTCGGGGCGTGGGCGCAAATCAGCGATATGTTGAAGAACCTCGCTTTGATGCGGATTGTGGCTAGACGTTAATTCTCCGGAGTGAATGATAGTACTCGGCGACGGAGTCTCTCTCCCACCACGAATCCAACACCAAACTTGCGCTCCTTTATATGGCCACTGTAGTAAATGTCACAAGGACCTACTCGTCTCTGTCCTTGTCCCGTCCATCGCATTTCTTGGACGGCGGTGATGTCAGCCTTTATCTTTACGAGGACATCTACCAGCTGGGCAGCGGCACCTTCCCAATTAAGGGACCGGACATTCCAGGTGCATGCCCTCAAATCATAGTCCTTATTTCGTTTGCCATGGTCGTCATCAAAAGGGGGGTCACTCATCCGAGGCTTGTTGTTGTCTTTCATTGGGGGTGTTTTTTTACGTGGCGGGTCCCAAACCCAGCGCACAACCCTATGCAGGGGTGTTTCGCCTTCTCACTTTAGCTCGCCTTCAAACGGATGTTCTTAGGCTACCCAGAGGATACTTGGTCAAAGACCGGAAGTCGTGAGCTGCTTGAGTCATATGTAAAAGAATCGTTTCTGGCCACTCCCAAGTGAATGGCGATCAGAGAACTTTCCTCACTTGCGTGAACTTCTACACATGACTCCATCCTCCAATCTTTCTCTGCATCAGGAATTTCCTCAGAAATAATTTCATCAATTTGATCTGGTGTATCCACCATTTACCATCCAAAGAAGAATTTGTGAGTGCGGCAAACCTCTTTTTTGCAACTCAACAGAGTACATCCAGCATCTTACTGCACCATATATACATACTTTGCTTCAAGATAAAGTCCATCAAACATCGTAGCTGTTGTTTGAACAGTTGTGCTTTGACATCGTATAGATTGCTTGTTGATTTGCCGAAATCCATAATTCCACACGTATGTCAACGCATCCTGGAAGTACTCGTTCATGTGCCTTGGTTGCCATAGGCAAAAAGAACACCGACCGATATTAGCGCGACCTCTTTGTGGCTTCGTAACAAATTTCAATCTGTAGTTGATCATCTGTAGTTGTAGTTTTAAATAGCCGGAATAAAAAAGCAAGCGACCGAAATTGAACGATTCAAATAATTTACAAATCAAAATATTGAAAAACAAAAGAAAAATAATTGTATGGAAAAAAGTCACTTTTTGAAAATTTCCAATTTTTCGAATTTTGTTTATGAAAAGTAAAGGTTTTTTGTTTCTAAACCTTTCCAGATCCACAGCGAACAACTTCTAAAAATTTCATGAAGATTGGTTGAGCGGATCTCGAGCCTTAGCGTTACTAACAAACAAACATTCATTTTCGCTTACATGTATACAAAAGAAAACGTTTGTATGGGAAAAAGAAAAGGGCTGTTTTAGGGGTTTTCGGGCAATTATTCGTAATTTTTTTTTACATAAGAACCTTTTGTCGTATTTGAAAAAAGAATTAGTGAAATTGGTTTTGTTCGACTACTTCTTCTGTAAATAGTGTTGAGAGTTTATTGCCTAGCCTTCGATTAACTTTCACTAGGACCTTGTCGCCAACGTTATACGTCACATTCTGACGACCCTTATTATGGCATTCGCGATCACTGGCCTGTGCTTTTTCGATACGATTTCGAACTAGTTCCGTAATGTTAGCTGAGCTAGGATGAAGGATGTCTATTGGTTTTTCGTGGGTTAATGAATGAATTGTCTTAATATATTCTATGGTGGCAAGCAAAATCAAGTCAACAGTGTCATCGAGGTTTCTTTCTAGTTTTAGACACCTAGCTATTTCAGTTAAAGTACTGTGAAAACGCTCCACTTGCCCGTTTGAGGTGCTATGCAGTGGAGGGGCGTTGGCGATTTCCACATTGTTGTAATTTAGCAAATTTGATTTTATAGCATTTGTGTTAAGTGACTTTTCGTTGTCACAGTATATAGATTTAACGTTTGGAAAAATGTTTATTAGCTGTAGTATAC
>CM050322.1:76262243-76389260 GCA_027475135.1 Bactrocera correcta | reverse complement strand
GTTTTTGTTCTGATTGTACCAATTATATTAGTGTTGAAGGGTAGTGACTCGTTAGGGTCAGCAAACGCTTTTTTTCTACTTTTGATAATTCCACAAAATTGCTCACGAACTGAAGATAGAATTTCTTTACTTTTTATGTCGAAAAAGTTTACATTTTGACATTTATGGAACAAGGGCTTCTCAGTTCTAGAATCGTGCTTTATTGTACCCGTACTAAGGTCTATTTGGGCGTTTACCTGATTGAGCAAATCGAGCCCAATTATGCCATCGAATGTTGTTATATTTGGTAGTATAAAGTAATCTGCAGTTACGCCAAACATCTTCATTCTACACTTTTGTGTTACAGGACTATTGCCGTGCAAAGACTTTACTATAAATAGTGTGGACGCTGGAATTATATTTTTTAGCTCAGGTATTGGTTTGATATAATTTTTCAAAGCTCCTGTGTCTACTAATAATTTAATTATTTTTCCTCGATAACCTACTCCTCGTTCAATCCACGAGAGTAGGGACTTCCCCCTAAAAGACTCAATTGCTCCTCCTCGAGATCTTCAGCTTCATCTTCGGCTTCCTGATTATAACTTGCCTCACTAAGCTTTTCTAGATTTAAGGTATTAATGCGTTGCATCTTTGGTCCAGAAAACCCTATCTGAATCTGCGTGTCGTTTTCCCTGCTGTTGATTTGAACTATAACCATGTCTACTATTTCTTTGATTCTGTTGTTGGTATTGGTTGGCTCTCTGTGATGGTTCCCTACGCCAATTTACATTTTGTCTTAGTCTTGAAACCGATGGGTCAACGTCCATGGGGGTCACTTGTTCTTGCTTGTTAGTCCTAGTATCATTTGTTCTGTGGTGTTTATTTGCAAAATACGGATTTTTTTGTTGCTGTTGCATCTTTTTCTCCGAATCATTGTTTATTTTTAGTTTATATTGGTCTTCAATAGACGTTGTGAAATTTGAAGCAAATAAGTACCTTTCCCTATTTGATTCCACCTCCTGGGCTAATGCCAGAGCGCTAGGTAGGTCTTTAGGGCGAGAGGCAAATAGTATGTCACATAAAGGTCTTTTAAGGCCTGATATAAAAACTCTTAAAGCGTCCGCTCTATATTTTTCGCAAATTGGTTCTGATACTTGACCCTCATGGGTCATTATGGTTTTATTCATGAGGAGGGTTAATATTTTCTCAACCTCGTCGAAATATCGAAGCACAGATAGGTTACCCTGTCGTAAGGTGGATAATTGTTGTTCAATTAAATATATCGGTCGTTTATCTGCGTACATAAAGTCTAGTCTCGCGATTATTGCGTCGAAATTTAAAACAGTGTTGAAGGATGCCAAAATGGCATCAGCAGAAGCTTTTATTTTATTTCTAATTATACCAACTGCTTGGTTGTGTCTAGAACTTCCCTGGTAACTTCTGAAAACTTCGTAAGATGTATGGGCAGCTTGTCGCCAAGACACATATGTACTGATTTTCCCGTCAAATTCTGGTACTGATTTTACCAGATCAAGGGGTTCGTCACACTTTACCTTTGGTAATATTTTTACCGGTTAGTATATTTTTGGCGTTTGACCAGTGGTCAGTGTAGTCATTTGCTCCGTTAGTCGTTGAAGCTTAACCTGAAAGTCTGTCTTTGTTGTTCAAGAGCGCTTGAGACGGCTCCATTTTACTGGTCACCTGTAGTTTAATAATATTTTCTAAGAGGTTTCTAATTCTGAGTCACAGACTTGGAAATTAAAATTGAATAGAACTTGTAAACGTTCCTATAGTTGAATCAATCAATCACACCCTTTTGTTGACATGGATAGATAATTTCAGTTATTTATTACAATTTTCTTCACAAATTCGGTTTCTAAATAAAATGTTTTTGAGATAAGATTACACTGTTTATTTTTTATTAAACTCTGGAAAATTTATTTCACAAAATTTTATGATTAGCTCCTTATTCTTCTAAAATAAATTCCTTTCCGTCTATTTTGAAAACTTAATTTTAATTCAAAAGAAATTATAATGTTTTTATTTTAATAAGCACTCTACTTACAAAACTCGAAACATGTTTTTTATTATAAACTGCTTTCAGATGAATCCTCGGATCCTTGGAGTCCTTGTAGGATACGCTTTTGAAGATTGTAGCGATTCTCTGTGAGTCACGTTTTTTAAAGATTGTAGCACTTCTCTATGAGTCCTTGGGTCCTTTGAAGTCATTAAAGACACTCCACGGCAAAATACCTTGGTGATTTTTACTTTCTGGAGAATCCTTCGTATCTTCTTTACCCGGTTGGGCGCCAATTATTTTTAGGCACTAGTGCGCTTTATTCAGGCTCGATCAGAACTAAACTCTAAAACATTCTTACTCTTAAGTCTAAGCCTAAGCCGTCTTCACTGCCGCTGCCGTCGTCGCTGTCGTTGCTATGTTTTGTCAGATGCAGTGTCAGCGAATCCCACGATTACGCCGACTTGCGTGTAGTGTAAGTCGTCGCTTGTTTGTGCTATATTTGTGCTGCGCCAGCGAATCCCACGATTATGCCGACTTGCGTGTAGTGTGAGTCGTTGCTCGTTAGGTAGTGAGTATCAGCTACGTTAGGTAGTGAGTATCGTTTGTTGTTGCTTGTCGTTGGATCATAACTCGGGCCGTTGGTCATGGATTGGGGTGGTGTTAATGTTCAGCATTGCCTGAAACGGATGTTAGGCAGACAATGCTGACTTAGTATTTTGGTGGTTTTCGTTTCGAGTTAACTTATATAATATTTGCATATTTATTTGCTGGGTATTATACTTATGTACACTGGTCAGAAAAAGTTTGCATACACATTTTTAAAAGGGAATTGCCACATTACAAATTAAAACAAAATGGTGAAAAAAAGTATTTATTTAAGCGTAATTAATGTTCTTAATATAATTTTGATAAAAACTCAACATATTTAATAAATGGCTGGTAAGAGGAAAAAAGCTAGTTCTGGTGAATAGGAAATAATCGTTAAATTCGATGGCAAAACTTTGCGAGAAATCGGCACAATTGTAGGTAGAACTCATTCTTCTATTTAAAGAGTGATTTGTAATTACAAATCAAGAGGTTCCGCAGTTGCTAAGCATCCTTATGGACGTCCTTCTAAGCTCAGTTACCGAGAAGAGCGGTACATTATTAAGGAAATACAGCAAAATCCTCCACTTAAGGCTTCCCAAATAGCGAAAGATGTCAAAGAAAGGTTTAATAAGTCTATCTGCAGCAATAGTCTATGTAAAATTCAAAAAGAAGCGGATATTGTAGTCGAGATGCATGAAAGAAGCTTTACATATCGCCTTTGCCAATGAACACATTAATAAGCCACCTGAGGTTTGGGAAAACGTGATATTTTCTGATGAAAGCAAATTTGTATATTTGGAGTAAAAGAACTTTTTCTGACTAGTGTATGTATGTATGTTTGATGACATATTAAAAGACCAAGCGGTCGCGCATATTCACGTACATATGTATGTAATTATGTATGTGAGCATGTAAGCAAATATGACAGACCATACGTATAATATTTGTAAATTTTTCTACGCACAACTTTGGTTGTAAGTGTTAACTTAATGCTCCATGCGAAATCTCCGTTGTCACGGGCAACCAATGGCTGAAGCTCACGTTTTGTCGAAGAGTCATTGTGTCGAAGAACTGACCCGAAGATAAAGCGTCACAACATTGTGTCGTTGGTAGAAAATCCGACCTGTGCCGAAAACACAAACGAACGATCGCCAATTGCCACTGCTTGCCGCTGTAACAGCTTCTCGAACAAACCAGCGTAAATATGTATGTTTATGCATGAGCTTTCATACATATCGAGATAGATTTTTGCAAGCCGCGTAAAAATATACATATATAAGGTATTCACAAGGTGTCATAGTGTATCATATCGTCATATTGTCATATTTTTTTATGACTGTCATACCAACACTGTTGTTGTTTCACATGCAAAATTAAAATATGACTGATACAACACTGCGTGGTATGTTTCTTGAGTTCGCTATTCTATCGGCTGTATTTGTTTACTTTCTTATTATTAGCGTTTAAGTGTTCGAAATTAATAAATTTTGTTGTTAATATGGAAGAAAACCACGATATTCAGGTAAATTAAGTTGAATATAAGTGAAATATGAAAATATTTTGATGTTTATGTCGTTGCAAATGATTTTATTGCAGTGTAAACCAAAACGCCGCCGTTTCAACCCGGTACATAAGTGGAAATATGACAAAATATGACATACAACAGTTAAGGGTGCTCACAAGTGTCGTATTTTTTAAGAATATTAAAATATGACATAAGACATACAACAAAGCTTGTGAATTGCCTAATAGTATATACGAGTACTATATATATATGCTAGCCAGTATAGCGGGGCAAGCCATTTCCATGAAGGGCAAGGCATTTCCATGAATTTCAATGATGATTTCAATCGATTTTTTATGAATTGACTCACAGTTTTGATGGAATTTCCCGTGATCACGGATTTTAATTGGCCGACATGTTGATCGTCATTTATTTCCTCACGACACTTTGAACACGTTGAAACCACTCGTGCACTCTTCTTTGAAGTTGGTCGCCTTGGCGTGGTGTGCGTAGGAGTAAGGTATGCATCCCAAAGGAAACGCACTCTAATCTTGCGAACTAAGAGGGACACCTCATAATTCCCACAATAGTGACATGGATGAATAAACCCTAGATTTCACGCTCATCTCCTAATATGGAAGTATGAGGATACCCGCACCAACACCACCCTAAGCCAAATTGTTGAGGTACCCGTGCCAAGGGATGAATGGTCAGCGGGGGGTAATAAAAAGCTGATCGCGAACGGACCCCTCCGATGACCGGGCGAGGTCGGAGGTGTAAAAGCCTTATCTCCGCATACCGGCTCTGCGGACGAGTGATTAACCCTTTCCGGCTTACTCGTGGGACCAAAAATTAACGAAAACAATAAATCACTATCAACAGCAACCGAATTGACGACAACTGCGACGACTAAGGACATGAATTACAGGAATCCCATTACGGAATCCGAAGAGGATGAATTACTCGACTCCAGCCAGGAGACGAGTAAGAGTATTGCTGGACATACCAACCAAAGTATACCGGTAGATACAGCAGTGAAAACAGCAGATGTAAGGGAGGAAGCGTCCACCTCCAAAGCTGCCATGAGCACCAACCAATGTGCACTGGCGGCTAAAGGAGAAATCAAAAAGAAGCGCAAGAAATCCCAGAATCAGCTGAGGAAAAACCGGTACCAGGGGGCAGTCTTCATACTAAGGAAGATAGCCAAAGACCAGGCAGCCGGTTCACCAGTTGATGAGGCAGAAACAAAGCGTCTCAATTTAATAGTGGAGGGAAATGAAAGCTACTTGAAAAGGAAGCAATCAGAACCTCTAGAAGAGAGCACTTAAAAAAAAAAAAAAGGAATTGCTATCACAGAAATACCAGAAACTCTGCCCAAAAAACCTAGGCGGAGTGAAGGTGAACACAGCAGCACAACAACGGCAAGGCATTTCTGCGATGTAGCCAGGGATAGCCTGCAAGTGGCCATCATAGATGGAAATTGCTTCTCTCCGAGCACTATATAGGAAAGTTGGGTTGAGATCGACGTCAGGCCTAGCCAGATTTCCTGACGGGTAGTGTTGCTAAAATCAGCAATGCCTTAGTAGACCTCCAATTGAGGCTTATACCCGCCAGGGACATTCCAAGGAGACTCGTGCTCGCATTTGGCTACCCCCTCTAGAGGAGCCAGGCGAAAAACTCTTGAGGTGCATCAAGCTGCAGAACAAACCTATACCTGGTATAGATGAGTGGCAGCTGATCAAGTAGGAAAACCGAATAAAGCAAGTAGACCAATACTGGTGACCATTAGCGATGAGTCCATTGAGGCTCTCAAAAAGACTGACTGAGCTTCGGAATTCGCAAGCCCAGACTAAAAATCTTCCAAGGCGACAAAGCGGCTGACGAAGACGACACGGAAGAGGTCGAGGACAATAACTTGAGATGTGTACAGATATACCTGCAGCATTCGAAGAGTTCTACAGCGAATCTGGTGCTACAGCGAATCTGACAACCCTCATGAAGGAGGGAAGCATCGACATTAGCCTAGTACAGGAGCTCTGGGTCAACGAAGACACCATTAAAGGGCTAAAATGCAGCAACTACTTGTATAACCTTTTTTCCACACGGAACAAAGGTAAACGTAAGGCATTCTTATCATTTCTGTGTCTTAATTACAGCACAGCAGACATCACAATGGTAAAGGTGAAACAGAAGGAAAAGCCCTTCTTCTTGGTCTCGACCTACTTGGCTTATGACGAAGACATACCACCAGCCCTACTCACCAGACTAGTAGAGGAGAATAGGAAGGAAGATGGCCCAATAGGGTGTGATGCCAACGCAAGGCACACCGTATGGGGTAGCTCCAGTATAAACATCAGAGGCGAATCACTCTTGCAGTATATTCTGAATAATAATCTAAGTATATGCAACAAGGGCAAACCTTTATTTTCCCAAGCTCTGATAGGTTTCCGGGGTGGGAGGAAGTGCTGGACCTCACGCTATCAACAGACACAGACAATCTCGTTGTAGATAACTTGAGGGGATCCGATGAGCCTTCCATGTCGGATATGTCGGAACCCTAGAAGAACAGCGTGGGAAAAACTTAGCAGTATAGTAACAAAATCCCTTGAAAATGGCGGCAATAAGATTATTAGAATTCCTCAAGAACTAGATTCAGTAGTAGAGAAGTTGGAAAAAATCTTAACCACAACTTTGAATAAATCCACTCCGCTAACAGTTTTGAAAAAGAGAAAGTCTCTTCCTTGGTGGAACAGTGAAATCAAGAATTTAAGAACATAACTAAGGAAAGCTTTCAATGAGAGTTTTAGAACCAAAATCTGCCAGCCATATAAATATATTATAAAAAGATACAAAAAAGCTGTCAGGAAAGCTGAAAATGACTCAAGGCGATCTTTCTGCACATCGATAGAAAGTTGCAGAGAAACCGCTAGGCTGAGCACAATGCTGTCCAAAGATCATATTAATACTGCCTACATAAGCAGAACAACGGATAGTGTAATCCTAAACCAGCTCACCATTAATAAATCAGACTACATTCGCCCAAAGATTCCATCTAGACGAGAATGGAGAAGAGGTTCAATAGAAGGGAAGGATACCATCTCAGTCTATACCGATGGGTCCAAAATGGACTGAGGAGTAGGCACGGGGGTATTCTCCGCTGATATAGGCATGCCTCTCTCTATACGTCTACCGAACTCGGCTGGCATTTTGCAAGCAGAAGTACTAGGCATAGAAAAAGCCTGTGAAGTTCTGTTAGAAAACCACGAGAATATACATAAAGCAACTATGTCTTCACCCTTGACAAATTCCAGTATAGTTCACAACTGTAAGAGAGCACTAAGCTCAATAAAAGACAAGCTCCAACTAGACTTGATCTGGGTTTCCGGCCACAGAAACATTTTCGGTAACGAAAAAGCAGACGAGTTGGCAAAGGCAAGAGCTTTTCTCAACGAAAACAAGGCGGAGCTAATACCAAGAAACTTGAAAAAATGCGTCATAACTAAACAATTATGGTCAACATATGACAGGAAAAGATTCATCGACTTATTAAATAGGTCAAGAAAAAGTATTTACAGAGTAACAGCTACCCCAGCAGGGCACTGGTCCTTTGGGGAACATGTGGCCAATATAAGTATATCCTACAACAACATCTGCCGAGGCTGCGGAATAGCAGGGAACAAGGAAACTATTTTCCACTTTCTCTGTGAATGCCCAGCTCTAGCACAGATCCGACACAAAACACTTGGAATTCATCAAGTCCAAACCTTGAATGGATTTCCACTAAAAGCATATCAGGCATAAGTAGTTTCATCGAAACCTCAAAATGGTTTGAGAGAGAAGGTGAAACGTAATAGCAGATACAGGAGGTTCTACAAATAGTGTATCAAAATGGCACATCAAGTGCTAATTGAGCCCAATAGGGCTGCACTCCTACCTACCTACCTAGCTACGGAATAGGTAATTATCGCCATAAACTTATTTCATCAATTGAAACGTTTTGGTAAAAGTTTTACCAAATTTAAAACAAAATTTAATGTTGGCTCTTTGTTTCAAGCTCATTTTCGCACCTATAACATAAACATACTGACGCAATAACTTCACTTTCAATCAATGAAATGTCATGAAATTCACTGGACAATCGAGAAAGATAGCAGATTCTAACGCACCAGTCGACATATAGATGTCGCCACCAGAGTCATATTTGCTTTGGAAAGCTCCTTGCATATTATATTTTTGTATATATGTGCACGCACTTCACAATACTTTCCCCTTCTTTCTCTTGCTACTATAGGCTTAGATAAGTAAAGTATATGGATAAGTATTTCGCACTCCACTTCACGTGTGTATGTACATACATGTGTGTATGCCTTTGTTACAGGTCTCACTGCACTCTTCTACTTTAATTAGTATATTAATGTCTTTTTATAGTTTCCTCGTAAAATCTAACATTTCTTTTGTGGAATTTGTTTCTGTCACTATCACTGAACAACCGAAAGTCCGAAACCGAAAACAAAAAGTATAACTCAGCCAATTGGTTGTGAAAAGAACTTGTTGCACTATTATTAATGCAGCTTCTTGTTTGTAAATTTTAAATTTAATTTTTAAATCACAAATCATCAATCAGGGACTAGGGGAAAATCATCTTCTAGAGTTTAGCATATTTCATAGCGAGCGCATTCCTTTTTTGATTTGCTCTTTCCAGCGAAGCTTAGCATCTATGTTGATTTTTAGGTAGTAAGGTTACTGTTACTTGTATGATGTCAAATAGGAGTATTATTTATATAAATAGGGTTGTATGCCGATTTTTTCAAAGTCATCCGCAAATGTCACTATTACATGATTTGACTCAGTTGGGATGTCACTGTTAAAAGGGAAATAATCCCTTGTTAAATGCGGAAGCATCTATCTTTTAGGTGGGAAGCAATTATTTTTGGATAACATGCATTTCAAATTGAGCAGCATACCCGAATACCAAACTTTATCAAAATCTTAAAACACGTTCAAGAAGGCCGCCGTACAAACGTTATTTTTATCCATTGTATTTTTAACGAATTTTTTTCTTTCCAAACCCAGGTAATGCAGGTGATGTTTCGCCTTCTCACCTTAGCTCGCCTTCAAAGGAATGTTCTTAGGCTACCCAGAGGATAATTGGTCAAAGACCAGAAGTCGTGAGCTGCTTGAGTCATATGTAAAAGAATCATTTCTGGCCACTCCCAAGTGAATGGCGAATTAAAGGACAGCAGCTACACTGGCTAGGTGGAGTTACCCATATGGACGAAAACACTCCAGCTCAGAAAGTATTCGACGCAGTACCCGCCGGGGGAAGCAGATGAAAAGGAAGACCTCTACTTCGTTGGAAGGACCAAGTGGAGAAGGACCTGGCTTCGCTTGGAGTATCCAATTGGCGCCACGTTGCGACCAGAAGAAACGAATGTGTCTACGCCAATTAAGAAAAAGAAGAATTTTTAACGAAATTATCAATTCGGGGTACCTTTTCAAATGTTTAATGAATCTTTTTATGAGTACATTAAGAGTTTCTTAACATAATTATTTTCTAAATTGATGGTTGGCTTTATATTTCTTCGTTTTGGCCATGTAGTTTCGTTTAGTTTTATTGGTGTGACATATTTTAATTGTTTATTTATATTTCTTGCAGCTAAGTTAAGCCATACAAGTTTTAAAATAATAATTTTAAAGTACTTAATTTGTTCCATTAGTTGCGCTGTTCATTTATTAACCTCAGGTTTGAGAGCAGAGGACCTAGTTTGATGCCATCTCCGTCGAAGTTGCCACTTTTTATAGATATTTTCTAAGATATGTTTAAGATATATTGTACCTATTTCTACCCACTTACATTCACGCGAATATTTGGTGTACACTTTTCAACGGAGATTTGTGAATTATTCAACTTCACAGTCTAAATCATTTGTGTTTAAGCTTTTAGTCAACTTTATTCAGTTTACTTTTAAATAACATAAAGTAGGCGTGACGGCCGAAATTATTGGCTTTACATATGTACATAGTTAGTAACGCTGGTGAATGGTCAGAGTTTAGGTCTGAACCATCTTTAATAATTAGGGTAGCTGTACTGTGCGCGTAAATTTTTATACGAAATCGCACAGACACCCCAGAGTGGAAGCTGACCAAAGCCGAGCCTAAAGCTGATTAATGCGAGAAAACAGTTTTGAAGCATGCCCGTGTTACATAGGTCATTTGTACGTTGGTATGGTGGTCTCATATTTTATTTCCACGGCATTGCCATTTATGTGCGTGTGTATTTAAAACACCCACAATTAATATTTTCTAGGCCAAATTTATGTCAGGAATTTATTTATATGTATATCGGACCGTATTAAATACCCATATTTTTTAAGCCAAATTTTTTTATTTTTTTCACAAAACAATCATTACAAAATGTTTAAATAAAGTGATACTCGTACTAAGTTCTTTGCTGTTAAAAAACTTCTACCAACAAGACCACAAAACGTGCCTCGTCGTCTTTTCGCCTACAGAGAACCAATTTTGGTTTGTAAAATGACCACATTAAAAAGCATATAAGTATGAATGTATGTATTTCCGAGCGTTAAGCGGCTGCATCTCACATCCGCTCTGATATACCTAAAATCGTCCAGTGCTGATCTAAATCGGCTTTTGCATCGTCACAGCAATGGTATTCATTCATATGTCGTTGGTTTTCGTATTGCTTCAAGATGACGATCCATATTTGACGTCCCAAGACGTACAAGTCATTTCTTGCACCCAAGTACTATTTTTTTTAGCGTATAATTATTTTTTAACTTCTTCCGTTTTTCCTTGTATCAAAGCATGCTAGTTCAATGATGTTTGCGTTTATAGACTCGAGCATTTAGCAATGTTTGCCAGCGTATGTATTTGAAACACGTGTGTTCAGCATTGTCCTGGTTCAGCATTGTCCTTGGTTGCGTCGTTGTAAATACATGACGGATCTTCAGTTTTTTCGATATTTTATATGTATATTAGAGTGGGTCAATTTTTTTCTTGACAAAGCGGTTATCAAAATCGTAAACTACGATGAATTCTAAGAAAATTTGCCCAAGAAACCATGGGTCTAAAATGAAAATCGAGCCTCCGGTTTTTAGCGAGAAAATTTCGTATATTGTATTTTGTAAAAAAAAATCCAATTCCTTTTCCACTGTCGATTGTTTGCTTGTTTTGTAGCTATCGAAGCTAATTTGCTGAAATTTGGTATGCGATGTTGTATTTAAGCAGAAAACTCGACAGTACAGAAATTTTTTATAGGGGGCGTGGCACTGCCCACTTATGAGTTCATATGCATATCTCTGGAACCACCCCACCGATTTCGTTCAAATTTGGTATACATACCCCCAATTATGCTATGAAGTGCGACAGATTTGGTGTGTCAGACAGAGTTTATGTAAATATATTTGTTCAACGCAATATTTACCACAAAATCTGCGCGAAATTGTAAATAATGGTGTTCAAAATAACTCATATTTTGCACATTCAGAAAATGTTCTACTAACAATGCTTTTGGATGCCAGAAAGGAAGTGCGCCAGAGGGCTTTAAAAAAAATTTTGTACTATCGTGATAAACTTTACGATCCAACAAAATTAGGAGCTTACAAAAAACCAACTATAAATTTTGACTGCACTGATTGTGTTGAGATGATAAACTTAGATAACAATAGCATTTTGTCGGAGCCGCCCTTCACTGCAAACATACCCTAAGACCATTTGCTCGAATACATGGAATTTGACAATCCTCCACTTCAGGATCCACAAATTCCTCCACATATTCGAGGAACCGAGCGCTTTGAGCAACTGCTGACTAGCGTTTCACGTCGAACTATAGAAAAAAATCGTGATGGTGTTATGGCAGTCACGGTTGCAAGTCGAAACGCAACATCTAGGATGGACAGCAAACAAGACCTTAAAACTAATTAATTCTGAACTTTAGAAATATATTATATTTTTTTTGGCCATTAACAGTTAAGTTTTTGCTTTATATATAGATATAAAATGATATTGTTAACTGCAATACGATTTCGCGGAAGATGAAAGCTATTAAAGTTTGAATTTTATTTATTATTATTTTAATTTTTATGGGTGGATAGGTAACATATACACACACCGACCACAGCGGCCAACGACCATACCACGCTGAATACATCGGTTCTCGTCCGATCACCGAAGCTTTTTAAAACCCGATCTAAATACTATTATTTTATAAATATCTAATTTATTTTTAAGGGTCACACCGTTTTATTTCTTAAAATTACAAAACCCATGAGCTTTACATTTCTTGTGTATTGATGATTTAATGGCCAATTTCATAAAAAACTTTTTTAACATTAATCTAAACATCAAAATTAGACCGTTATCTATACAGCTTCTAAAGCTGTTGGAATTTCATTTCGAACAAATCCAGACATAACCACTACTGTTAGTTTTCTTAAAAGATTCAATAACATTTTTGAATGTTTTAAATTTGTGTAGAGCACTTTCTCAAAATTGCAAGTATATAGAGATCTTAAGATCAACTTGATATGCATCAAAAAAAGAACGCTGCTGAGAAGGTGTAGCAGCACCTGTACGGTCACAGCTTGATGTTTTCGGCTCCAGTAGTTGTTACTATTTTCCATTTCATTTATTGAAAAAAAAAAAAAAAACAAAATGAAAAGTTTCTCGTTAAAAACCGGAGGCTCCGTTTTGATTTTAGAGCCATGGTTTTTTGGGCAAATTTTCTTAGAATTCATCGTAGTTTACGATTTTGATAACCGCTTGGTGCATTTTTTTTGCTCCATACAAATTGACCCACTCTAATGTATATACCTACTTCCTAAAATATCCGTGACATCTAGTCACGCAGCGTGTTAGATTTGTGCCCAGAAGTTAAGCTTGGGGTATAATATTACACCTATGTGATTGATAATGTTTTGTTTTCGTAGGTCTCTGTTGTTGTATTAAAGTCTAGTATCGTCGGAACATCTTTCTTTGTTATGAATACCAGCTCAGTTTTTTCCGTGAAAAGTTTAATTCTCATTGCGTCAAGCCACATTTGTGCTCTGATCATACTCTGGTTTATCTTTCTCCATGCATCTTCAGTTTCTCGTGCATACCTCTGTTGGTATGACTATATGATTGAGCTGACTTATTTGATTTTCTTGTCAGGAGTTACAGCTTTTCGATGGTAAAGAATTGTATTTAGTCGGTCTTGTTTCCTTCCATGTGTAAAAATAAGACAATAACACTTTTTTCATTTTATATGCATTCAATTGAGGCGGTAGTGTCACCTATATTTTTCATAATTACCGTGTACCCTAGGCCCCACGAATTCATGTTTTCTACGTGTCGGAGTTCTTTCCATCATTCTTTTTTTCTCATCTCGATGGCGCGAGTTAATGTCTATCTCAAATCTGTACTCATTTCCTTTTCTACTACACGAAAAATGCAACAGTAATATTTGCCATTTATGTAAACATCATAAGAAATATGCTTTAATAATGCATTATCACCTAATGCAAAAAAACAAGGTTCGAAAATGTCTTCAATAACGGATGAGCATCAGATAAAATACAATAAACGAACGATCGTACGAAAATCATTTTCTTAGTAATTAGTATAAATAGCAGTAAGAATATGAAATATATTCAGTAAGAATTTGCAATTAAAAAAACATAGTCGAACTGCTTTGAATCGAAATTGTGTTTTCTTAACTGAACGCAAAATCACGCGTTTAACTGGGGACTCACAACGGTTTTAACCCTAACTGCAGCCATATAGGGTATCACGATAACGCAAACATGCAGTTCGAAGCACCACAATATCATCAAAAACCGGACCACCCGAACGAAGAACAACGAAGAATGAAGGTACAATTCTAATGTACGAATCTGTTGGCAACACCAATCACGTCCAGAACTAATGGAAGTAGATGATTGCTACCGAAACATGCGTCAGTACGGAGGCTGCTATATATATTTCTCGCCTAGAACACTAAGTGATGCCAGGTGCAATCTGACATTTCCATTGGAAAGTTTTACATTTTTATGTATGTTCCGCATAACATCATTCAGTACGTTTTGTCATTTAATAGTGAATTGTTTTATTTACAAGGAATTAATAAATTCATCTCGGCCAAAATGGAATTAACTCGTGAACTTTTTCGTGAGATCATTTTTCACAACTTTCGACGTGGATTATCACGACAAGAGTGCATCGATGAACTAAAATCTTTGTATAGCTGTGAAGCACCATCCTATAGCACTGTGAAAAACTGGTACAACGAATTCGATCGTGGCCGACGCTCGCTCAAAGACGAATTCCGTGAAGGTCGTCCAAAAACAGCCGTTGTGCCAGAAAACTGCCGTAGGTGAACTGATAATGCAAGACCGTCATGTAACATACCTGCAGATAGAGACATGCCTATGCATTTCTCCCATCAGCATACATTCGATATTGCATGAACACCTAGCCGTAAAAAAGTTTTGTTCTCGTTGGATCCCGCACAATGTGACAATCGCTCAAAAAAGGCTCGTGTGGATTGGTGTAAAGAAATGCTGAAAACATACGATTGCGGTGCTTCAAAAGACGTTTATAAAGTCGTCACAGGTGACGAATCATGGATCTATGCATATGAGCCCGAAACAAAACAGCAATCGACCGTGTGGGTCTTCCTAGACGAGCCAAATCCAACGAAAGTTGTTTGTGGAAGAAGCACTGGTCGCCTGTTTCTTCGGCAAAACTGGTCATGTGGCGACTGTTCCGCTTGAGCAACGTAGTGGTTCTGAGTGGTACACCACCATTTGTTTGCCTGAAGTCTTCGGAGAAATTCAAAAAACGAACAAGATAAGACGAATCATTGTGTACCATGACAATGCGATCGGCTCAAACCAGCGCCTTTTTGACCGGCTACCATATTTGCAAACTGATATGTCTATTAACATAGATACAAGGGCTACAAATATTTATATAAGTACTAAATGTAGAATAGGAAAGTTAAGATGCTTCATGAATATTCTCTGAAGAAATCTTTAAAAATTGTAACATTAGCACATTTTAGTTTTTTTTTGGAACCGAAGCTTTAGAGGAATGAAAGCTGAAATCAAACTTTTTGAATATAAAATAACAAACAAATATAAAAAACAAACAAGCGGTCAAAAAATGAATTATACAATCAAAAACGAAAAATATAAAAGTGATTTTTGAAAATATTATGAGAATAAATGGAAAAACATGAGAAAATCTGGCCTTTACAACTACGACAGAAGCTACAATTTGGACAAAATCAGAATGTCCTATTTGGGTGAAACGATATCTCTTAATGATAGCAAATAAGGAATTTATAAATTGTGAACTCTCCAATCTGAACCGTTGCAGAAAAAGGTAGCGATAATGGAGGGAGACCTAAAAGACGTAAGGTAGTACATTTTCAGAAGCTTAATTAAACAAAATTTTTCGAACGTTAAACTTGGAGTCAGGTTTTCACCAAATTCTATTTAATGAATCAAAGTCGCATATGTTTATATTGACGATCTATTCCACATGAACAGAAATATTTATATAATACATATTAATTATCTCCAGTGCTACCAATCACATTTTGTCATGATATATAGTGTTGGTAAGGTTAATTTCGGGAAGTTGAAAAAGTTTCAGCTGTTCAAAAATGTGTGAAAATAATGAAGATATTCGCTATATTCTGAAAATTTTGTATAAAAAAGGGAAGAGTGCCACACAAGCCACCAATGAAATTTGTGAAGTTTACGGAGATCTTACGGATGTTATATCAGTTCGTGTTGCACAACAATGGTTCGATCGCTTCCGTTCTGGAAATTTCGATTTACACTAATGAAGTTATGCCTCTAGCGAAAGAATGGAAAGAAATCGACCAAAATGGTACATATGTAAATATTTTTTAATTTATTTATTATTAAGTATAAGTAAAAAAAAAAAACTTGAAGTTTGATTAGAAATACGAAAAGACTTTTTCGGCTACCCAATATATAAGTATCCAAAATACTGCTCCATAAAGGGAATTCCAGATAATAAAAATGTGTGGCTGATAACGAGTCGGCATTAAACAGTATTATGTTATTCATAGTTAAATGTTATTTAAAATATTATTTATAGTTGAAAATATGGAAACTGATGGAAGCAAAAGTATAAGCAAGCTTGACACGGGAGCAGGTGCCATGCTAGACGGCGAATGAACAGAAAGTATTTTTAAAATAAATTGTTTACTATAGAATTATAATTTTAGGTATATTATAAGTTTGAGAACTTATCTTTTTTGAATGATTTGGAGACATATTTGGTTACAAAGAGTTTCAATCTAATGCATGTGTTTAGGATACCGAAGATTTAGTTGTCGATTCTTAAAGCCCAACGCTGAATGTAGTAGATGTGTGTTCTGAAAAGAACTCCACGTTCACCGCGTTCGCTGAAAGCAGGAAATGTAACTACCACACCTGAAGTTGTAGGTAGTTTTCAAGAAGTCGGTTTGTCACCGGAATCTACATGCAACACAATAAATCACCGCAAGGGCAATTATTCGCGAACAGGTATTGCGGATGTGCTTAGTTAGTTTGCATTCAGGTTTAGTTAATGTGAATCAACAAAAGTTAGAAAAAGAAACAAAAATGAAAGATAGAGAGCTAGCTTTAAAAGAAAAATAACAAAAATTATGGATTTAAAAATGAAAAAATAAACTCGTGGTGTTCATACATTTTTTGTGGGAAGTTTGTTTCTTCTTGTTCTTCCAAACTACAGTTTTCGTCTGACTTAACTTATTTATTTATTTATTTATTTACAAGAATATTGAAACTATAACCTTTAGCCTTTGTCAAAGGCTTTGGAGAAGTCTAGAGAGACGATTGATAGGTGTTTTTTGGCCGATAGGGATTGAGTAATCTGATAGTCTAGATATACTAGGAAATCAGACACTGATTTTCCCTTCCCTATTCGCCCTTTTCCTTTCCCTATTGGCGATGATCTTGTCTAGTGCTTTTGAGTAGCATGGATTGAGAGAAATAGGTCGGTACGATTTAATTAAAACCTTAATTAGATTCTGGTTTTAGTATGGGGATTACCGTACTATTTTTGTATATCTGCGGTAAGTATTGATTGAATATATTGTTGAACAGATCAAAGAGTCGGTGTTTTACGGTTTTTGATAGGTGTTGTAACATTTGGTAAGATATACGGTCAAGACCGGGTGTTTTGCCTTTGAGTCTTTTTAGTACAATCTCTAACTCCAAATAGCTGATTTTTTTCTTCGATAAAGGAAGCAGATTTGCTGGGTATTAGGGTGTATGTCCCTTTGAGGGTGTCTTGTTTACATTGCTGAAATGTTGACGAGAAGTTACGGTTTTGTGCTTCTTTCGACCAAAATTGTCCAAATATATTCGCAATTTCCGCTTTTTCTGTAGTTGTATTTCCATTTAAGAGTTGGATATCGATACAATGAATTGACGATCTGGGTGTTAGTCCGCAGAAGGAGCGAATGGTTGCCCATACTTTTCCTGGTTGGGTGTGCGGACTAATATTTGAAGTGAATTGGCTAATAGACTCTGCTTTTGCTAGCTTTATGTTTCGCCTGAATTTTGCTTGAGCCTTTTTATATTGAATTATGTATATTGTCGTTCGAGATGTTTCTTTTTAATTTATTCCAATGGTGATTTTTTAACATTTTTAGTTCTTGTAGTGTGTTGTTCCACCACGGGACTGTATATTTTCTTTTGCTTGATGTTTGGGGTATGGATTCATTGGCAGCTTGAAGTAAGATCATGTGGATGTTTGCAGTTTCTTTGTTGATATTTGTGCTAACCGGTCTATTGTTGCTAAAATGGCTTGCTAGGAAGCGAAACTGGGTCCAGTTTGCTTTATTTAAATTAAATTTGGGGCGGTTTGGGACTATTTCAGTGTTATTTTCAGGGAAGAAAGGTAATTATTATAGGGAAATGGTCACTGCCGAAGAGCTACGACTCCGTTTTCCAATGGTTTTGAATGGCGATGATTGGGGATGCAATTGATAGGTCAATGTGTGTGGATATGTGGTGGGTGGAGTAGTGGGTAGGCGAACCGTCGTTTAGGAGTGTTAGTAAGGATTGTGTTATGAATTTGGATATCGTTTTCCCCTTTTTGTTATTGTTTTTGGCGCCCCAACTAGTGTGATGGGCATTGAGGTCACCCGTAATTAGTACAGGTAATCTGGATTGTGGAACTATGTTTTCTAAGTTATTGTAAGTAAGTGGAGTATTGGGTGGAATGTACGTGGAACTAATTATGAATTTCATCTTGGATTGGATGATAATGTTCGTAACGTCAGGGTTATTTACTGTAGAGTTGATATGTTTATGTTGCAAAGAGTTGTGGATAAGTAGTGCGGAGCCACCGAACGCGTTTCGTGTGAAGCCGGAGGTATATAAATGGTAGTTGATGGGTATAGGTAAATTTTGGTCGTTTTGTATGTGCGTTTCTTGGAGAGAAACTATTTTCGGAGTATGTGATTTTAACAATAGTTGTAGGTCGATGTAGTTATTTGTGTATCCTTTTATATTCCATTGGAGTATAGTAAGTGACATGTTAGTGTATTGTGTTAAATGCTTAAATGAATGTAATAAATATTAAGATAATTAGTTATACGATAATATATAGAAAAAGAAAAAGAAGAAATATGTTGTTGTAAGGCCCTTTACTCTTCCATAGTAAGACTGTCAAAGTCATCACTATCTTCTGTGTTGAAGTTGTTGTCCTCTTGTTTGAGATTGGCCATTATTAGTTTGTTTTTGCCTATTTGTTCCTTAGTTTTAGCTTTTAGTTGCTTGATCATGCGATTTGATGTTGCTTTTGGGAATATTTTGATTTTCGTTTCTGTCAGTTGTGTAGATTCGAACTGCTTATTTGTTTTTGAAGGGCGAACTACAGACGACTTAGTGTTGTCGTTTCCTTGGCTGGTGCATTGCTTTGTAGGTGTGAGATTCGTGCTGATATTGCTGCGATCCATTGTTGGAGCGTAGGTGGGCTGCGTCGAAGAGCGTTGAGTAGGTAGAGAGGAGTTGGAGTTGGTGTTGTTATGGGACTGTTTGTCTTGAGAACTGTTGGTTGTCGTGAGAGTTGCTGCTAAGGCCTCGTCGCTAGAGCTGTACACTGTTGGTGTTCGTAGAGTACTGGCAAATGTACTAGATTGATGATGTTGTTGTTTGTATATAGTGTGTGCAGTTTTGTGGTCCACTTTTTGAAGTATTTTAATAGCCTGAATTTCCTTTTGTTTAATGAATATAGGACAGCTTCTAAAGTAAGGTGAGTGGTCGGCGTAGCTGGTGTTGTTTTCTCTGCAGTTATGGCAGGCGAACGGGTAGTGGCACTTTTCAACAGATGTATGAAACGTTTGTGAGCAATTTGAGCATAGCTTTTGGTTTTTGCAGTATTTCGTGAGGTGTCTGTAGCGGTGGCAATTTTTGCATCGTAGAGGCAGGGGTATGTAAGGTCGGATGCGTACTTTTTCGTAACCGATAGAGATTGGAGAGCGTTGAAAAAGTAATAATTATTAAACCGTTTTCCACAAGTGTTGAGTCATTATTGTTTTCTTTCCGCATAATTTTTCGCACTTTAGTTACGCTTTGATCTTTAAGTTCATCTAAGATTTCGTTTTCGGGTATTCCACGAAGGTCGTTGCAGTAGACAACACCTTTGGTAAAATTCAGATTAGAGTGCATTATTATTTTAACTTGTATGTAAGGGGATAGATTTTTTAGTTTTTCGAGTCTCTGAGCTTGTGTATGGTTCTTTGTTTTTATGAGAATATCGCCACCTCTGATTTTCTTGCACATGTCGGCTTGC
Organism: Bactrocera correcta; assembly: GCA_027475135.1. NCBI lineage: Eukaryota > Metazoa > Arthropoda > Insecta > Diptera > Tephritidae > Bactrocera > Bactrocera correcta. The sequence goes on along the minus strand of CM050322.1, from coordinate 76,369,326 downwards.
CTGCATGTACCGTCGATCACTTTTTTGCTTAAACAAGGTTTTACACCAGTGCGCGATGAGAGTATTAATTCAACTTTTGTCACTTTTTTCAAGTTTACGCTTAGACGGTTGATTAACGAACTTACTCGCCTAAGAGCTGTAGTCGAACTGATGACTTAACTTGTAGCAACATGATGTGAAGGATACAACATGCCAAAATCCATCTAGAAAAATTTTTATGAATAGTTTGATTTGCTAATCGAAAATGTTTTCTTTTAATTTTCCAAAACTATATGTTTAAAGAAGTATTGATTGAATGTAGGGTCGACTTCCTAAACGCAAGTTGCAATGCATATTTACAATGCATAAGTTTTCTAAACTCATACCTCAATTTTGTGGCACCCCTAATGTTTCTAAACGGTTGGCAACTCATTTTTATGCGCATCAATTTTCAAAATCGTGCATTGGTTTCATTTGGTATGGAAACACTCTGAGCTACAATGTCAGAAAAAGTAATGTTCTATTAAACTTTTTATGTTACAGAGGAAAAAAGTGGACACACGATCGCAAGAAATTATTAACTGCTATTAGACTTAGCGATGAATCCGGTTTTAGCCCAAAAAAAAAGAAACGTAATACAATTTGGGCAACTATTTTGAGAGAAATAAAAAATGTAGAAAGCACCATTTACGCGAAATGAAATAGCCGGATATTTCTTGAACATTATTGGGATATATAAACGCATAAAAAAAGAAACAGATCATCAAGCTGGGAATACTTCGACGAAATCGATCAAGTGTTTGGGAGCCGTAGTAGCATTGATGTACCACTTGAAATGACCAAGTATTCCTTGGACGACATGATGGGTCAGCTTTAGTATACTGTCCCAGGATTTCGGGAATAAAAAGGGTATGGTCGGATAGAGGAGATTCTCCAGATCACGAATATATTGAACACTGATTATTTGACAAATTTACAAATTTATTTTTACAAATGATGTCGATAAGGTAACACTGATTATTTGACAGTTTGTAATTCATTTGTTTTTGTAAAATAATAATAATTCAACAATAATTGAAATGTATATTAAAAGCAATTTTTGCACTATAGTATATAAAATAAATGTGTGCAAATGAATAAGTGATGTGTTGGTGTATATAAAATTGAAAAATATAAGTGCAAAATTAATTTTATATATCGAAAATATGTAAATAAAATATAACAAATTTTAAACTTTAAACGCGAATAACTCGAAAACTATAAGCTTCCTGCGGCCATAACGATATAAATCCTTGATCAGGATAATCTCCTATATCCGACCATATCCTCATTATCCTTGATATCGTGGGACGGTATACTAAATTCTTCCCGGCAAGATTATCACTCCGTACTCTTTGAGTAGTCCTTCGCCCACAGAAAGAATTGTTGAATGGTATGGCCCCCGACCTCAGTGAACAGAAAGAGAGATAACATAATTAAATTTTTCCAAAAGGAAAAATAAATTTTAAATAAATTTCTCAAAACTCAAAAGGCGAAGCTGGAAATCAAAAGTAGAAACTTAAAGCAACTTCGTACTTTACTCCAAAAAACAGGAGAGAAACGTGTGCAAAAGTAAAATCTGTACAAAAATGTAATGTGATTTTGTTTTATAAATGTGAGGTTTATTTAGAGTACATTAGTATAAGTTAAAATACATGGAGTCGAATGAATTTCTGTTTTATTCTATATTAATCAAATTGTATTTTATTAAAAAATAATAATGTAGGTAAACTTGAAAATGACGTTGCTAGTGCATCTCGTTTCTGTTGGGCTTCACTTCCTTGTAAGGAAGGAATCCTCAATTCAAAAAGTTCAGTTTCATCTTCGCCCAACTCTAAGAATTCGATGTTCTGTTGCTCTTCATAGATTTTAATCATATTATGTTGTATTATGTAGATTTATACAACAATTTTGAAATATGAGCCAGATGCACATTAATAAATTTTAAAATTCTCAATTTTTGTTTTAATATTCCGAACGCTTGCTCAACGAAAACTCTATTGGAGCTTAAAATAGTATTAAACTTTATCTGTTGCATAGTTGAAACCCCATTATGTATGCCGCCATGAGAAAGCTTTCAAGCTTTCAAAATTATAATTGAATGGAATATCAAATTCGGCGGAAACTATAGCTCTAGGAAATTGGCTTTTTTGCCACACAAAACGACACATATGTTAAGACGGCGTTATGAAGAACCATCAGCGATCTTTGTTTGAGCAGCAGTAGCAATTGGAAACTTTATTATTTCCGATCTTAAGCGACATATGACATTGAGTGTACTGGTTGTAATTTCGGCTACGAGGTGTGACCGGAGACTTAATTCTGGTACCACGGGGAGTAGGAGCCCTTGGAGGTAACTCCAACTTGCTCATGCGGACTGACCCCTCGGGGAGTATCGTTGTGGTTGTGGTTTAAACCCAAATGCGGGAAGAACTGACTTTGTCAATTGAATGTGGAGTTGCATTGCAACCGGGTGCCGGAACCAAAGCACGCTTTTAGATGGGCCTCGAACCCGACCAAGGAGGTTAGTGTGTCCATTCCACACTACCAATTGGTACTGAAAGGGTGCTGATCAACGCATTGATTTGATCCGCTGTGCTTTTGAGCGCCGTGGAGTAAGGTTGTCGTCAGCAGTGTGTTGAGTTGAGTGTTTTGGTAAAAGTCGGTTGTAGAATATTACAACCTCGACAACAAAAAATTCACCCTATTAAAAAATAAAACAATCTGACACAAGAATACAATTTCCTTAAAAAGATTGAGCCACTTATCGATGCGTCCAATGGGAAAATTAATTAGAGGGTAAAGAATAACATGAAAAATGAAAACAGAAGTATAAACATTTATTTTGAAAACAAAACTAAGGAACAAGAAGCTTCCAAAGAACTAGCCGAGAAAAGTATCGGTAATATTAAAAATGGAAAAAAAATTAAAATTGTGGAACAAACAAATTCTACACCGCCAGCTGAAGATTTTACCGGCAATATTATATTAAAAAAAATTTATTTTGGGACAAAAGGATCCTAAGCCGCCAGCTGAAGATTTATACCAGCATAATGAAAGAAATAATTATAAAAAAATATTATGGAGCGAAAAGGCTCTACAAAGCCAGCCGGCAATATTTTATTTAAAGATTTTTTTTGGGACAAAAAGGTCCTAAAACGCCAGCTGAAGATTTATACCAAAATAATGAAAAAAATAATTATAAACAAAATGTTATGGAACGAAAATGTTCTACAACGCCAGCCGATGAATTTGCCGGCAACATGAATAATAACTATTTGATATTGTGTGAAAAGGCTCAGAAATGAATAACGATAATGATTATTATTCGGAAAAGAATTACGAAAAATTAATTACTGAAAATCAGGATGAAAAATTAACTGAACTTAAAACAAAAATAAAAGAAAAAATTGCTCAAATGCATTCAAATATCAATACAAGCTTTCCCTTCATGACAAATGTAAAAGCGGAAATAAGAATGAAAAATGAGGATCCGATATGGAGCACACAATATCCATATCCCTTATCTGTAAACTCGTTTTATAATGAAGAAATAAGACCTAGTAAAAGTCCATGTAACAAATGATAATGGAACACCAAAACTTAGAATGGTAATGGACTACAAAAAAATAAATGAGCATACAATTTCTGATCGTTAGCCGATTCTGGATACAAACGTAATACTATCTAATCTACGCAAAGCAAAATATTTTTCGGATTTATATGGATGATATAATTATTTTTTCGAAAAATGTAACTCAACACTTAAAGGATTTGGAAACAATTACATAAATATTGAAAAATTTAAATGTAAAAATATTATTCAAAAAATCAAAATTTTTCGCGGAAGAAATAGAGTTTTGGGTTATACAGTAGCTCAAAATGTCACTAAAACAGACCCAAATAAAGTAAAATTAATCTTAAACTACCTTATACAAAAAAGTTTGCGAGAATCCTCTTAATATTCTTGGGACTTGTAGGATATTATCGTAAGTTTGACAAAATACCTGTGAGGAGAAAACGGTAGGATTTCCAAAAATAAATCAAAAAAATTTGAAATGAGTCTAGATGAGGAAGGAATATCTGCATTATAAATTAAAAAAAAAAAAACGATTTGCTCTAGAAATGAAATTGATACAGCCTGACTACTAAAAAACATTTGTATTAACTACCGATGCATCTAACGTTGCAATGGGTGCGGTACTATAGAAAGGGGGTAAACCAATTACCTTCATTTCAAAAACTCTTAATAAAACGGAAAGCAATCATGCAACTATTGAAAAAGAGCTTTATGCCATTGTCTGGGCACTAAAAAATCTACGAAATTACCGCTATGGTGTAACCAATTGGGAAATTCATACTGATCACCATCCATTAACATTTGCTTTATCACCCCGCAATCCTAATCCAAAAACAAGAAAAAACGTTAACTTCGGTTGCACCGAAGCTAAATACCCTTCACAGGTGCATTTCTGTTAGTAACTATGTGTCCAGTTTGTATAGAAGCTATATGCTATAGTATGAACAATTTCTTCGGAGATTACATTGTTACCTTAAAAAATAATCTATACCAAATTTCGTGAATATATCTTGTCAAATGTTAAAGTTTTCCATACAAGAACTTGATTCCGATCGTTCAATTAACTATATGCTATAGTTAACCGATCTGAACAATTTCTTCGGAGATTAAATTGTTGCCTTAGAAAATAATATATACCAAATTTCGTGAATATATCTTGTCAAATGGGAAAGTTTTCCATACAAGAACTTGATTCCGATCGTTCAGTTTGTATGGCAGCTATATGTTATAGCTAACCGATCTGAACAATTTTCTCGGATATTACATTTTTTTCCTACAAAATAATCCATACCAAATTTGGTGATGATACATTGTCAAATGCGAAAGTTTTCCATATGAGAATTTGATTCCGATTGTTCAGTGTATATGGCAGCTATATGCTATAGTGGTCCGATATCGGCCGTTCCGACAAATGAGCAGCTTCTTGAAGATAAAATGACGTTTGCAAAATTTCAAAAGGATATCTTAAAAACTGAGGGACTAGTTCGTATATATACAGACAGACAGACAGACGGACAGACAGACGGACATGACTAAATCGACTCAGCTCAACTTCCTGATCATTTATATATATACTTTATAGGGTCTCCGACGCTTCCTTCTGGGTGTTACAAACATCGTGACAAAGTTAATATACCCTGTTCAGGGTATAATTAAGAGATGGCATGCAATTATAGAGGAATTTTCTCCAAAATTTGTATACCAACCCGGTAAATCCAATATTGTAGTTGATTTATTGTCGCGTCTTGAATTATATAACATTTTCGATGATTCCCAGAATAAGGAATCCCAACATTCAGCACAGAGTAGTGAAAGCGTTCAAATACAAGAAACACAAAACCCCATAAATCAATTTAAACAACAGCATATTGTGTAAGAACAGATTTACGGAACATGAGTTAATTGAAACCTTTGGAAATAAAAGGCATTTAATAGAATTTGATACAGTAAAAAATTTGTTAACAATTTTGAAAGAATATATTCAGTCAAAGCTAGGGACGGGGATTGACTGCACGGTTCAAGATTTGCATGAAGGCCAAGAAACTCTCAAACAAACTTTTCAAAACAAATTTGTCTTTCAAAACTTTTTCCAATGGATGTTATTAAGGGGTTATATACCTTTTTTAATTTCAAAAAATTTAAATTTTTTATTGCTTTATCTTAAAGAACAACTCCTTGAGAATATTTTCTCAAATTTTCATAGAGATTCGAGCAGTAGAAAAAAGTTACAGCACTTCAAACTGCGCGCCTCGTCGCGGCCCCAAGCGGTTTCGCTTTAAACCCGAATATCTCGAAATGATGTTTTTTGAAAAATGACTTTGCGGTGTTCGTAATGAAATTTTTCTGTGCCTGAACTATCGGCCTTTTACGTTCAAACTTTTTTCCGCCGAAATGAATTTTTTAGTGAAATTTCTAGTGACCAAAAAATTAATTTTTTTGTATAAAACGTATCCGTGTGCACAAAAAAAAAACTCACAAAAACGATCGTTCAAGCACAAGGAATTACACTAAACTAATGAAATTTGTTTACTTTTATGGTTTCAGTTGACTTGTTCGACCTGGGAAATTGTCACCGCAAGGCTCTGCCAAAAAAAGGCCTCTAAGGGAAACAGCCACCCTTTAAAAACTATTTGATATTTTTCCACAAACTTTCGCACAAACATTGTTAACAAAGCGTACTATCAAAAAATAAAAACATTCATGTAATGAAATAATTGCTACATATTTAAAAAAAAAATTCAAACTTTTCCTGTTTTCTTCGACATAGAAGGTACATAACCCCTTAATACAGAAGAAATTAAAATTTATCACATGTGTAGACGCTTATAAAAAATGTTTAATATTAAAACATACAGAAGATAAATCAAATATTTAAGAAAAGGTTTTAGAATTGTTTCAAAGTTTCACAAATGTAAAACAAATTACTTGAGACAATGGACCAAGCTTTACCACACCTATATTTAAATCCTTAATGCATAGATTAAATATTGAAATTTATTTTTGCAATCCACAGCATAACTAACGGAAAAGTTGAAAGAGTCCATTCAACAATAACTGAAATGCCCAGATGTATAAAAAAATAATACAATATTGTCAGTAATTTAGAAACAATACTTAGAGCTGCGCAAAAATACAATAATACAATACATTCAGTAACGAATTTTTAACCAAATGAAGTACTGTATAACAAAATAAACCATGAAAATTTGCCAACAACTTTAAAGCAAGCACAGGAGAAAATGGTAACGCTTCATAATAAACATATATCAGATAAGCAATATCATCCCGGCCAAATCATTTACGAGAAAATAATAGTAGAGAAAAATAAATTACCACCTAGATATAAAAAACAGCAAATTAAGGAAAATTTAGAGAATAAAATAATAATTAATAATAGAAATAGAATTATTCATAAAGATAATATAAAATCATAATTATTATTATAGGTTTCCAATATGATCAGTTTAATTTTGAGTGCACTAATCAGCTCAGCAGCCGCTGATGTTGTGGACTATACGGGACAAGACTACGTACTTATCAAAAATTTCACAAATTTTAATTTATCTTATTTTGAAAATATAAAAGCAGACGAAAATATAAATTTTTACAGTAATAACGAACAAAATCACGACAGCCTAGAAATTATTACACAGGAAACAGAACCAGAAACTTTCATATTTAAAACTTTATTAAAAGGGTATAAATGAATTAGAAATACTTTGGAAATAGATAGCTGGTACACCAGACCATGACGACTTTGCAAAAATTAATGACAAATTGGGCGAACTAGTAATAAATAACAATAAACAATTCACAACAAATTCAGAAATTTTTGAAATAGTAACAGAATTAACTGATTTAGTAAATAATATTAAAGGTGATACCACAAACAGGAAAATTAAAAGAAAACGAAATCAATATGACAATATATACATTAGAGGTGTCCTTATTTTCAAACATCGGTTTTCTATATATTTCCGGCCAGAAATCGGTTCCTTTATGTATTTAGATAAAACGGTAAAAGTTTGGGGTCAATGCGATAACATTTAGTGGACCCGGAAGCCAGCTGAAAAGTTTAATAGGTCAGAATGGGCAAATATCAATGTTCATACATTCGCCTTATATTAGACGCAGTTTTTATAGTATATTTAACAAAACATATATGTAAATTAACTTCCCTTGCGTTGGAAGTATTAAAAAAAAAATGTTTTCGTCCGCTACGTGCGGCAGAAATGAAACACAACGTGTTGGTTTGTACTCTCACTGATCTTTATTCGTAAAAGCACTTATATTTATATTCTTACAATTCTATGCTTACTACTAAAGATGCTTTGGCATTACATTAAGTGATGAAATGCCAGAGCATTGAATTTCCAATTATTCTCATTATCAAAACAAATAATGGAATATTGTATTATGCTTATCAAAACAAGTGATGTATTGATTTCTTATTAATTAAAGTATTCTGCTGACTAAGCATTAATACCGTAGGTAGATACAATTTGTTTACATTATTCATAAAGAGTCTGTGTGGCTGCTGCCGTTAACTTGTATACAAAAATAATTATTCGATTTTTGTATTCTTATTCGGTAATAACATTTAAAATAATTGTGATAATTTTGCGTATTTAAAAAAAAAAAAAGGCATGCAACACAAGCTTGATATTTTGCAAATTTACCGAAATTTGTTTCTACATTTTGAGCGCGCTGTTTGTAGGCAAACAAATTTCCTGAAAAAGTGAACTGTGTGGCGACAATTAGTCGTTCAGAAAATAAAATATTAACTGCTCATAACAAGACATTTCTGCTGTGAAATATTTCCAAAAGCATGCAAGAGGTTCTTGTGCATATTGTGATTTTAATAAGTAAATACAATTGTAAGCAAGGAATAACAATTATTTTGAAGAATAATTATTTGGTTTAATAAATACTTTAAAATTGTTTGAATTTCAGTGGGCGGTTGTGTTTAAAGTGTAAAAAGTGAAGTATATAAAATAAACTAATATGTCTAGTTTAGCAACACGAATGTCAGTTGCGAATTTAAGAAAAGTTAGTTTGATTGGATACACAATGCATCAAATTACAGGTGCTAAACTTCCATCTAATCGGCAGGTTTTAGAAGTTTTGTTTTACAATATGAGATTTGTAGATCTTTCAGTAAGGGAAAGCGCAAAACTTGCTATCAAAGCAGCACAAATATTTTGGCAACAAGCACGAATATCGATAAGAAAAGAATATAAATGTGTTGATAAGTTATTGAAACTGTACGAAAGTTAGAAAAAAATCCTGAAAACAGTTCCAGAAAAGAGATCCAATTCACAGGAAGAAGTCGTTGATATGTTTGTTGGAAGTTTGTATGATTTATTTGACATGGCCACCGCTAATGCGCTTGAAAAAATGAAGTTAGTAGAAGATAAGAAATTTCTTGAAATGCAACGTCAAAAAGGACGGCCAGGTTGCATGATGGGTGTTGATAAGGTTTTGTACGATCGTGAAGTGCGTGCACAAGAAAGACAGGAGAAAGCAGCATTACGAAAAAGGCGGTATGAAGAACAAAATTCTGAATGTTCTAATATAATCGAGGAAAGCAATGAAAATGATATAGTACTTGTGGAGGCTGGAAATGAAAATGTAGTAATTCCGTTGGAAAAAATTGTTTGTAAACTGAGTGTAAAAAGCGACGAGGCACTAAAAGTATTATAACACCACGATTGTTAGCGGCATTAGACAATGCCAAAGTGTCAGTTGGTATGGCCGTACATATTTTAATAGCCGCTGCTGAAGCATTGGGTCATTGTGTGGAAGAACTTGATATTAATCGATCAACAATTCATCGTATGCGTCAACAAAATCGGTCTGCAGAATTCAAAGATATTTCTACTGAATTTAAAGAAAAGTTGAGTTCCCTATAGTTGACAATGCACTTTTATTAATGTTAATTTATTCAAACACTTAACAAGGCCAATGCAAATGGAGTACTAGTTGTTTATTTTGATGGGAAGTGTAATGACAGATATAAAAGGTCGTAGTAAAGTGGAAAGAACTGCTGTTTTAATTAGTTACGATGGAACATCAAAATTTCTTGGAGCACCAAGGATACAGTCGTCGACTGGTGCAAATATTGCTGAAACTGTTTATCAGAGATTAGTCGATTGGAACATTGTTGAACTTGTTAAAGGCATATCTTATGATACAACTTCTGTCAATATTGGTGTTAAAAATGGAGCCGCAGTCCTTTTGGAAAAAAAACTGCAACGCAATCTCATGCACCTACCATGCCGTCATCATATGTACGAAATTATTTTGCGCAACGTTTTTGAATCAAAGATGATGTCAAACTCAGCTCCAGAAATACTCTTGTTTGAACAATTTGTGAAGACCTGGCCAAACCTTAAGAAAACCTTATTTAAACCTAGTGTTGATGATAAATTTGTGGCATCAAAAATAAGCCAAGTGGAACGGGACGCTAAATGCTAGAACTTGCTTTAACTTTCCTTGGTGCAGATTGCTTTCATTTATGTTCTCCACGGTGGATGGCAAAAGCAATCTATTGTCTCAAAATATATTCAGCCTTATCGTGAATTTTCATTTCGTGTGGAATGATTCACATTTCGCCTATGCCGTTCACCTATGCTATTTTGAATATTCACCATGCGAAACAGTTCGCTTCGAATTATTTCCACCCTATCGTGAACGGCATCAACGGCGAAATAATTGTCAAATTATTGGTGAAATTTTTCGTTAAAATTTTGTGCGCGAAATATATTTGAATCATGTAAGTATCAATAAAAATTAGATAAAAATTCCTATTTTTATATAATTTAAAAACAATTATTTTAAGGTCAAAATCGATTAATAAAACGCAATCTGAAATTTTGCTCAGTAAAATGGCAGAAAATCCTGATTTAGCGGCTGGCTTCTCTAAACAAGGAAAAGACAGACAAGAAGCGTTATGGAAGGAAACGGCCGCGGATTTGAACAGTGCTGGGCCTCCGACTAAAACGGTGTCTGAGTGGAAAAGGGTAATTTTCATATTAGCACTGGCTAGTAAAATTTTAAAATAATTATTACAAAAATCTGTTAAAGGTTTGGAATGACCAAAAGCGTTACGTACGCAAAAAGTTGACGTTTAATGCGGAACAAATTAGAGGCACTGGTGGGGGACCAAACCTGCATCATAAACTGTCAACATCGGAGGAAACTATTGTAGCAATCACTGGCATGACAAATAGCGTTGAGGGATTGGAAGGAATAGTGTCACACGGATTTCAGCCGCTAAGCACAACTGAGAGTGAATTGGACGCAGAAACAATTGTGAACAAAAGTCCACAGCAAACTCCAAAAAGGAACCCCTTTCTTAAAGATGCGCCGTCATCCTCTAAAAGAAAGGGCACATCTGTGATATTAGAAGAAGAAATAGAAGTGCAAAAAGAAATCTTAAAACGGATAAGGAGAATTGAAGACAATACAAGGGCGTTGAATAAAAATTTCACAATTTTAAACAATTTAAAGGAAGAAGAATTAAAAGAACTAAAAAATCAAACGATAGAAAATAAGCGGCATAATATTGAAATAGAAAATTTGAGAAAAAGAGAAATTAAAGCAAAGTTAGAAAAAACAAGAAGGTTAATAGAAATTGAAGAAATGAAGCTTTCAATGATGAAAAGATAACTTATTCAGAATTACATTTTATTAATTTTTAATTTTATATTTATGTGGTCTCATGTTAATTTTTTTTTTATTTTACTTATATTTTATTTGAAATACATTTTATGTTCATGGAATTAGGATTATAAGAAATGAAGAAATAGTTTTTTCGTTACAGAAAAATGGAGTTAGTTTTGTTTTTTCTACAAACGATATTGAAAGAAGTAATAATGCTTTAAGGGAGTGAGTGAGCTATTTGGTTCCTAATTCTTTGCGCTTCGCTCATTCTTTGCATTCCGAAATCTATGTTGTCCTCCTCCATAGTCACTAGAGATTCCTCTTCGTCACAATCAGGTATCTCAACGATATCAGCAAATTGATCTTTGAAATGAATGCATAAATTATGTAACATTACGCACACATTGAATATTTTAGCTGCTTTCTGTGGGCTGTAATAAAGTTCTCTAGCACCAAGCAAACATCTCCATCGGCTTTTAAGCAACCCAATTGCACGTTCTATAATATTTCGGCACCGAGAATGAGCTAAATTAAATTTTGCTTCTACACTTCCCTCTTCAGGTGTCCTATAAGGTGTTAATAAGAAGGATTCCAGAGGATATCCTGCGTCGCCTATTCATAAAATATGTTTTTATGGTTACAAATAAAATTTGTTTAAACTAATTTACCTAACATCCAAAAGTTGCTGCGATTATTGCAAATATGTCTCTTTAGTTCCGAAACGTTCCACACTAAAGAGTCGTGACAAGCTCCTGGATGCGACGCATCAATAAATCGAAACCTCATTTTTTGGTCACAAACCTATAAGTGTTGAAGCATTTATACACCTACAGTATGTACATATAATTTAACAAAAGTACTTACAACAAGAGCATTTAAACTAAAGTATCCTTTTCGATTATAAAATGAGTGCTTATTGTGTTTTGGTCCCACAATTTTTATATGGGTACCATCAATACACCCCATAACACTCGGAATTTTATACTTTTCATAAAATTTAAGAGCAGCACTTCTCATTTCTTCGTTACTCATCCATTTTATCCACAAACGACATAAATTCACTTCGAACACGTCAAGCATCTCTTCTAGTGTGGCACTAAAGGCAGACTGTGACAATCCCACATCGTATTCCCTACCGACACCCTTTTGGTAGCCTCCTTCTGCAAAGAAACGCAGCGAAGCCGCCAACTTCACTATTGGGGGTATTCCAAAAGATTTCATCGGGTTTGAAGCTTTGTTTGTTGTAATGTCTAGTAGATATTTAAACGCTGTTTTGTTGGTCCTATAACATTTCTGAAACCTAGAGGAACAATAGCAAATAGTTGGTATACTATTTGCATCACAAATTATTTACAAATTATACACAAATTTACAATTGATCCTGCAATTCAAGCGGATTTGAAGCATCCCTAATCTTTCTACGAGCGACTCTTTGATCTTGCACATTTTCATCTGCTAACAGCAGTCTCCTTAAATTTATATTAATCATTTTAAATTTTTCACTAAAGTAAAATGCGTTCAATTTGGTTTCTTTGTTAATATTTTATTTGACGTTTTGACAGCTGTCATCTCACATTCGAAATTTCGATGTGAAATGCTGTTCACCCGAAATCTTTCTGCGTTCATGGTAAGGTGAACGATTTCGGGTGAACGAAATATTTCGCTGGTGAACTATTCCACGCGAATATTCATGATAAGGCTGATTTATTACGTGATCAGTTTAAACTTACAACCAGGGAATTGAGTGGCATCCGCGATATTTGTATTTTCATTGTTAAAATGTACATCAAAAGTTGGTTCGGAAGTACAAATGCGAATTTAGCACCTAATCAAGATCTTTTCTTTATTAAAGACGCTCTAAACTATATATGTAGATACAGATTCAACAATTTCAGAAGAAGAATGTCTCACCACTTATGGTACATCGCCGAAGAAACAGTAGCGTTATCATTTTGTGACTTATCAGTTACCCACGCAGAAAAACGTACAATGATAAAACAATTAAAAAGCAAGGAACCAGTTGTTCATTTAAAAAATAGCCGAAGCCACTCCAAATTGACAGATTTTCGAACTTACGAACTTAGCGATTTTGTTTCAGAAAAGACAAATTTTTTTTTTTCAATAATTTTGGGTTATCTTCATCCTTTTTGGGCGTGGATCCATCCCAATGGGAAAATAATTCAGATTTCGAAAATAATTGGACTTTTTGCCACAACTTACAAGTTGTTAATGATCCCGCTGAAAGAGGAATAAAATTGGAAGACTACAACAAAATTTTAACGAATGATGAAGAGGAAAAGCAGTTGGTACTCCAAATTGTTGAATCGTATCGCAAAAAATACAAATCATACAAAAAAATTGATTTAATGAAAAATATAAATATGAATATGTAATATGCATGAAAAAAATAAAAATGTACAATATTTGCCCATACTGACCTATTAAATTTTTCAGGTGGCTTCCGGGCCCACTAAATGTTATCGTATTGACTCCAAATTTTAACTGTTTACTTTAAATACATAAAGGAACCAAATTCTGGCTTGGAAACTGCAATATAAACATTTTGAAATTTCCCCTTACAAATAAGGACACCCCTAATATACATGAACTGCAAAATTTAATAAATGCAATAACTTTTGGTAAAATTGGAATTTTAAATCCAAGAATTTTATATTTTGATTAACTAAAAAACATAACATATTACCGACACGGTATAGTGACCATAACAGATTAAATGGACATTTCTAAATTTAAAATAACCCAAAAAGAAGATAATTTATATAAAATACCCTAAAATAGAACTTGTATGTACGTACTACGATATAAGAGCCATAGCTCACTTAGATGGTAAACTTATTATTGACCAGAACATAATATACTGTAATAATAAATTTTTTAATATTCAGAATTTTAAAACAGAAATTTACTAGCACACTAAATAAAAAAAGCACATGCTTGCCAGAAATTTTAAACAAAACACAAGGAAAATATAATGAATTAAATTATTAAATTAAAGAAATCAAATCAGGAGCGATATTAGTTTCAGGAAAAAATATTGTAGACAATCAAGCATTGAATGGAACATATTTAACAACATCTGTAAATTATACTGTCATAAATAATCAAACTTTCAAATTTGGAATTATTTAAAAAATAACCTTATAAACAATTTTGAAATTTTAGAATATATTGAAACAGCTAATAAACTGTTAAAATTAAATAATATAAATAGTTTAGCAGAACAGAACAAGAAAATCACAGTCCATTCATATTTTGGGTACATAATTTTAATCTTGGGAATATTTTTCATGACTTCTTCTTCTTCTTTACTGGCGTAGGCACCGCTTACGCGATTATAGCCGAGTTAACCACAGCGCGCCACTCGTTTCTTCTCTTCGCTACGTGGCGCCAATTGGATATTCCAAGCGATGCTAGGTCCTTCTCCACTTGGTCCTTCCAACGGAGTGGAGGTCTTCCTCTTCCTCTGCTTCCCCCGACGGGTACTCATCGTTCCATCGAATGCGATATTCGCCGTGGCTAATGCGCAAAGGACTATAAATTTTCGCAGAACCTTTCTCTCGAAAACTCGTAACGTCGACTCATCGGTTGTTGTCATCGTCCAAGCCTCTGCATCATATAGCAGGACGCGAATTACGAGCGACTTATAGAGTTTGGTTTTTGTTCGTCGAGAGAGGACTTTACTTTTCAATTGCCTACTCAGCCCGAAGTAGCACCTGTTGGCAAGAGTAATCCTGCGTTGGATTTCCAGGCTGACATTGTTGGTGGTGTTTACGCTGGTTCCAAGATAGACGAAATTATCTACAACTTCAAAGTTATGACTGTCAACAGTGACGTGGGAGCCAAGTCGCGAGTGCGACGACTGTTTGCTTGATGACAGGAGATATTTCGTCTTGCCCTCGTTCACTGCCAGACCCATTTGCGTTGCTTCCTTGTTAAGTCTGGAGAAAGCAGAACTAACGGCGCAGGTGTTGAGGCCGATGATAACAATATCCTTGGCATACGCCAGCAGCTGTACACTCTTATAAAAGATTGTACCTGCTCGATGCAGTTCTGCAGCTTAAATAATTTTCTCCAGCAGCAGATTGAAAAAGTCGCACGATAGGGAGTCGACTTGTCTGAAACCTCATTTGGTATCGAACGGCTCGGAGAGGCCCTTCCCGATCCTGGCGGAGCTTTGGGTGTTGCTCAACGTCAGTTTACACAGCCGTATTAGGTTTGCGGGGATACCAAATTCAGACATCGCGGCATAGAGGCAGCTCCTTTTCGTGCTGTCGAAAGCAGCTTTGAAATCGACGAAGAGGTGGAGTGTGTCGATTCTCCTTTCAAGGGCCTTTTCCGAGATTTGGCGCATGGTGAATATCTGGTCAGTTGTTGATTTACCAGGTCTAAAGCCACACTGAAAAGGTCCAATCATTTTGTTGACGGTGGGCTTTAATCTTTCACACAATACGCTCGACAGAACCTTATATGCGATGTTGAGGAGGCTTATCCCACGGTAGTTGGCGCAGATTGTGGGGTCTCCTTTTTTATGGATTGGGCATAGCACACTTAAATTCCAATCATTGGGCATACTTTCGTGCGACCATATTTTACATAAAGAAGCTGATGCATGCTCCTTAACAGTTCTTCGCCGCCGTGTTTGAATAGCTCGGCCGGCAATCCATCGGCCCCTGCCGCTTTGCTGTTCTTCAGGCGGGCAATTGCTATTCGAACCTCTTAATGGTCAGGCAATGGAACGTCTGCTCCATCGTCATCGATTGGGGAATCGGGTTCGCCTTCTCCTGGCGTTGTGCGTTCACTGCCATTCAGCAGGCTGGAGAAGTGTTCCCTCCATAATTTAAGTATGCTTTGGACATCGGTGACTAGATCACCTTTGGGGGTCCTACAAGAGTATGCTCCGGTCTTGAAACCCTTCTGTAAGTCGCCGCATCTTTTCGTAGAATTTTCGAGCATTACCCCTGTCGGCCAGCTTATCAAGCTCTTCGTACTCACGCATTTCGGCCTCTTTCTTTTTCTGTCTGCAAATGCGTCTTGCTTCCCTCTCCAACTCTCGGTATCTATCCCATCCCGCACGTGTTGTGGTCGATCGTTACGTTGCGAGGGAGGCAGCCTGTTTTCTTTCCGCTGCGACACGGCACTCCTCGTCGTACCAGCTGTTCTTTTGCACTTTCCTAATATCAATGGTTTCGGTTGCAGCTGTACGTAAGGAGTTTGAAATGCCGTCCCACAGTTCCCTTATACCAAGTTGTTGACGAGTGCCCTCAGAGAGCAGGAGTGCAAGCCGAGTAGAAAATCGTTCGGCTGTCTGTTGTGATTGCAGCTTCTCGACGTCCAACCTTCCTTGTGTTTGTTGGTGTGCGTTTTTTGCTTAACATAGGCGGGTGCGAACAATATAGTGGTCCGAGTCGATGTTAGGACCTCATAGCGCACGCACATCTTAAACACTGGAGACGTGTCTTCCGTCTTTCACAACATGATCGATCTGGTTGGTGTTTTTTCGATCCGGAGACTGCCAGGTAGCTTGATGAATCTTCTTATGCTGGAATCTAGTTCTACAGATAACCATATTTCGGGCCCCGGCCAAGTCGATCAGCCTCAACCCATTTCGGGATGTCTCCTCGTGGAGGCTGAATTTACCGACCGTAGTGCCAAAGATACCTTTTCATAACTTACGTAATTAAAAAAATCTAGGGAAATTCCCAAACCAATCAAAAATACGCAATTTCAAGAAATCACTTACAATGCTCTTGTATCAAATATATAAATTAACTCAAAATTATAGTGAATCGGGGCAATTCATTTTAGGAAAGGGGGAGTTAATGACAGCTTCCGCATAGCAACCTCTCCGTAGCTGTAAATCAAATTGAATCTTTGCATTTTACAATTACACTGTCTCATAAATTAAAAATCATAATTAACGTTTTTGGTTATTTAAAAATTCGATATGCTTTTTCCGGTCTGAATCCAATAATCCGTTCTTATCAAAACAATATCGCTCACCCTCACAAGAAGGCATAACAATAATAATTGTAAAGAAAACAGAACGCTTAACGTTCTGCTGGAATATGCTGTAACAGCTAATATTGTTATTAACTTTTCCTTTGTTCAGATATCATTGAACATGCTTACTTATCAGCAAAGCCGAAATTCTTCTAAATATACATAAATATCTATTAATATACTTACATACATACGTACATTTAAAGTTGACCCATCTGGCAACGCTGTAACTTTTAACAGCGCTGACAAATCGGCTAATGTCATACCGCGTTAGAAGCGTCATTCGAAGACAATTTATACCATGGAACAGTACACTCCAAAAGAACGCGCTGAAATTGTTCAGCTTTATATTCAAAATAACTTTTCAATTGTGTTAACTCAACGTGCGTTTCGCAAAAAAAATAAAGTGAAAAGTGCTCCAGTTAAGAACACAATTAAGTCTTTATACGCAAAATTTGTGAACACCGGTAATCTCAGTAATGCCAGTCATGCATCCAGACAACGCACAAGACGTTCTGATGAAAATATCGAAGCTGTACGAGCCAGTATTGAGGAGACTCCATCGACATCGAGTTATCGCCGCTCTCAGGAATTAGACATCTCTCGCACCACTCTCCGACGCATAATTCATAAAGATTTGAAGATGTTTCCATATAAAATTCAAATGGCACAAAAACTAAACCCAGCTGATTATCCGCGACGCCTTAATTTTGGCAAAAAAACAAATGGGTCAACTTTAAATGGCCTACCCTGTATATACATAATGCATTTACATGCAATGCACATCTGCGAGTAATAATAATAAAAATGTATGGGACACAAGTCATAAACTTACAGAACAGATAACATTAAACATACACACACATGTATTAAATTGTACACTTAAACGTACATAAAAACATACACACATACACATATATTTAGTTATTTAAGATAGTTTTAAAAATTGTATATAAGCTAGACAAAAACGAAATAAAATCAGAATGAATAAGTTCTCCCTCGATATAAGACTTTTCAATTCCCACCACCAGCGGTAAGGATTGTTAGAAGCTATTTTGAGGTAATAACATCCTTTGTTCTGGATTTAATCAAGCTGATGCTTGCACTTCAGATTTACCTTTAGCTCTAAGTAAATGAGACCAAAATGTATAAATATTAGTATTTCGAAAATAAAGATTTGATTTATATCTGGCAAACCACTACAACCGCATGTGTTCTTATTTCATCCGCGCGTTTGCGAATATAAAATATATATTTTTTTTAATTCCCTCGTCGCGGGAATTAATTTGCATGTCAAAATGAAACTGAACGATTAACATACATCCGTTTGAACGAACGACATCTACGATCAGAGGAATACATTCATCTCCGCGATGCTATAAATACCGATGGCAATGTGAATAATGTAGGAAGAATGACAATTTTGCCAGCCACTTACATAAGAAGCCCACGCCACATGCACGAATATGCTCAGGATACTATGTCATATGTTAGGCATTATGGCCGACTTATTTGTTACATTCACATATAACCTTAATTGGTCCGAAATCAAAAGGGGATTTCTACATAGCCAAACACCAGTGGATTGCCACATGCGCACATTTTACTCTGGTTAGTGGACAAAATGAGCCAGATGAGATTGACTTCATAATTTCAGCTCAAATTCCAGATGAAACAGTTGAACCCAAATTGCATGCAGTAGTTTCCAAACATGATACATGGACCTTGCGGACTTTTCAACTACAATTCATTCTGTATGGTCGACGGAAAGTGTTCCAAGCGATACCCAAGAGATCTGCTTGCTGAAAATATAACGGGAAATGTCGGCAATCAGTTGCGGACAATGGGCGATCGGTAGTTGTGAAGGTAAGAGGACAAAATGTTGATGTAGGCAATCGTTGGATTGTGAAATACTCGCAAATATTGTTCAAAGCTTTTGAGACTTGCATCAATGTGGAATATTGTAACTATGTAAAGTCGATAGACATATGTAATTATGTTAACAATGGCAGCGATATGGCTGTCTTCGCTGTAACCAATGTAAATGATGAAATATCACAGTACCAGATGGAGCGCTATGTAAGTAGCAACGAAGAAATTTGGCCTATATTTTCATTTGCGATCCATGAAAATATACCCTACATTAGCCCATTTGGCGGTCCATTTAGAAAATGGTCAACGAGTTTATTTTAATAAATCGAACGCGGCAGACAGAGCGGCACGTCCACCTTCGACAACATTAACAAGTTTCTTCACAGTCTGTCAAACTGATGACTTTGCTCGCACTTTGCTCTATGCTGACATGCCACGCTATTACATATGGAATGCATCATCGAAATCGTTTCAGCGTCGAAAACAAGGAACACCAGTTGAAGGAGATCCAAATGTATTTGCTTCAGACGCTCTGGGTCGCATCTACACAGTACAGATTGTTGTTAGTGGCTGTTCGTGGTCTGACGTCGTGCAAACAACTGAGAACAGTTAATAGACAGCTATGTGGGACTTACCGTGAGGAATGCCAACTATTACATTTACTTCAGAACGATTCGCACTAGTATGATACGCTCAAGGATTCCGTAATAACTTCATCGCCATCAAATTCGTACATTTTGCTATTATTAAATCGAGATGTTTCCTCTCGAATCCAAAATATTTGTGGGTTAAGTATAGAGATGACATGTCTGAGGATGTTTTACATCGTGTGCGCCGTGAAACTTTGAATTCAACAGTATAAATGACTGAAGAAATTTACAACGAGACATATATCATGATAGAAGATATCAGTTTATTGATGGCAAATAAAGTATTGTCATGTTTGGGAATGACAGCACCCAATCGTCATTTGCATTAAACCCCGAGTTGCAAAGGGAACAAAAGCACGAAATTAAAGTATTGGCCAAAACAGTTCGTAAAAATGTTCCACAATTAAATCAACAGCAAAGAATTGCGAACGACACTTTGATAGAAGCTGTGAACAGTGGATCTGGTGGAATTTGCCATTAAACATGCAAATCACCGAAACACGCTTTTGCAACACCGCCAAAAATAGCGCAATGGCCAAGATCCTACAGGTATGCAAATTAATTGTTTGGGATGAATGCACAATGGTTCATAAGAGGTCACTGGAGGCACTGGACAGAACATTGAAAGATCTTTGTGACAACCAAAATATTTTTGGTGGGGCCATGATTCTGTTGTTAGGTGATTTTCGTCAGACTATTCAGTTATTCCCTGATCAAATGTTGGTGATGAACTAAATGTATGCCTAAATCGTCGAATTTGTGGCAGTACGTAAAGAGACTCCAATAAACAACTACCATGCAACACGATAAAACGGCAAATGTGCTTGCGAGGCAGTTGTTAGACATTGCAAGTAATAATGTTGCAATGGATACCTCGACCGGAATCATCACATTACTCACAGATTTTGGTCACATAACAGATTCAAAAGAGGAGCTTATTCAGCGTGTTTTCCCAGTTATAGCGCAAACAACAATTCAATAACTATAATTGGCTGGGTGAACGAGCAATATTGGCAGCGAAAAATAAAGATGTCGAGGATCTCAATGCGACCATTCAGAATTTTCTTCTTTAGAAGTTTGCGGAATTAACTTGGAGATTAAGGTAGTACAAAATCTGCTAGGTCAGTTTCGTATATATACATATATATAACATAATAAAAAAGTTTTGCGATGAAAATGACGTAAAAAAAATAAAAGGCGTTAATTCACCAAAACATTTATAAAAAAAATTTTGTGAAGTTTTTGCAGTGAACACGTCTTAAAAACAAGAGTGTGATTTCATTAAAAACTTGAAAAAGCGAGGAAACCAAACCAATCACCAAAATTAAATCATCAAGGCGGTAAGCCTTCGACTGCAGAAGACATATGGAAAGTGAGCAGATTCAGATGGCAGTGGTGAATCTGGTAGAGAAACATGCTCGCAGAAAACACAGCTGGAACAGATGCGGCAAGCTACATTGAATACCTGCTATCTACAACGTGATATGGTCTGTGTACTACAGATCTATCCGGGAAGAGGCGAAGGAGAATATCAACATATATAATTGGCAACTAATAAAAGAAACACAGAAGCTGAGATATCGACTCGAGGTAGAGCCGCACAATCTTTATAAAAGGATTGGAAACCTTAAGGAAAGTTCGATAAATGAAATTATGTGAGAAGTACAAAACATTAAATATAATGTATAATAAGTCAGATGAACTGACAGTATACTATAAGGGTGACAGTTATATTGAGCAACATAGTCAGCTTACTGGTAAATATTATAAAAGAGATGACTCAAGGAGTCCTCTTAAATAAAAAATTATAAAAAATGAAATTTTAGTGACATAATAAGAATAATTGCAAGTAGAAGATTTGAAGATAGCAATACTAGGCCGGAATATATGACATTTAAAGTAAAATGAGATAGCTCGATGAAAAATATAATAATAGGCATTCTGATCCGGGACAAAGATATAACAAAAATTATCGAAATAAAGATAATCAAGGTTCGTATAATCAGATATATGAAAATGATATTAGACATAATATATTAGGCCAATATAAACAAAATAATAGCAAAAGATATAATAATAATTACAAACCAAGTTCAGGTAATTTTCAAAGACCACAAACGAAAACCCCTGACCGAATTTTGGTCAAAATCAACCAAATTAATATAGACCAAATTTTGTTCAAAACCAACCCAATCAATATAGACAAAATTATGTTCATCATAATAAATTAAAACAAAATCAATGCAAGACTATGGAAATAGACAATATTCAAAACACCCTAATTCACAGCATAGCCAGGATCGCTTATGCTCGAATAGGAAAGGCCAGGAAGAAGTTAATATAATAATTTTTTTTTATAAACCAGACTCGGAATCATTACCTAAAATAAAAATTAAAATAAATTAAAAAAAATTATTGCATTAATTGATAAAGGACCTATTTTAAGCCTGACCAATAGCAAGATTGACGATTTCCCAAAAATTAAATTGAAAAATATATCAACGTTTGGCACAATAACAAATGATGATACAATAAATTATGAGGTGCATACAAAAGAGCTGAAACGAGTATGATTAAATCAAAACAAGCAGTCGTGCCAAAAACTCAATTAAATGAATTCAGTTCATCATAGACAACATTTTTGATCAATTCGAGTATTCGTCAGCGTCTGTTCTTCGGCTATCATGATCGAGTAAACGGTATGGCTTCGGTTCAAATCGTATTATCTCAGTTCATAACGTTGCGACGATTGTTTGAATCGATGTGAAACTGCGGGTAAACTATGAGTAAAATACGAGTACAGCAAATTTTCTGCTGGATTGATTTGAATCATGTGTGGCAAAAAGTGTATCAGCCTTGGAAATGTGCGTACACGCATCGGTGCTCACTTTCGCTACCAGCATTCGCTGTATATACACAATTCGTTCTAAACTCATCGATAATCCAAAATCGCATGTACACTGCGCCGAGTCGATGTCTACGCTAACTTGCTTCAGTCAACACCGATCCTGTGCGGTTTGGAAATACTTTGTGTTGCGTCAGCGTGCCCAAGTGTCACAACACCTTACCTGTTGATACCTTTTTTCGATAAAACGCTTCCTACCTAATTTTGGTTCACCAGCGATCCCGCACGCATTTATTCTAGTCTATAATTAAGTTTTCCATTCAGTGTAATTAAAAATTGTGTTGAATTATTAAAAGAAATGTTTTTTACTATTAAAATCAAACGCGAGTGTAAGTGACTCCAGGAAAACTTAAATGCAGTAGGGTTGGCTTCCCACTGCGTTGGGCACCCAAATAAACATGGTCCTTCGAGCCTTACAGAACTTAAAGACGGACTTATTCTGAGAAGCTTTGCCAAAGAAAGTTTACCAAAAAAGTCAACATTAAAAAAGTTAGAGACCGAAGAAAAATGTGCCTTCTCTTACAATTGGCCACTTTGATGAAAAACTTCAACTAAAGTTTTTGTATGAAACCATGATTGCAACTCAAAAAAGTAATGATGCAGTTCGATTCGTAGGACTCGAAATAGGGGGAAACCGTCGAATTTGGTCTTGTCTTTTTTTTGTTTTTTTGAAAAAAGCTATCGCAGTGTAATTAAACAATACGGTAAAGTAAAACTCACCGAATACGTTTATTGAAACGAATAAAACCAAAAAAAAAAACAGTTTTACAAAATAAACATAAGTTTGTGAACACAACCATACTAAAAGCTTGGGTAAACAAAAGAAAATTATAAATTTAAACAATATACTTACATTCAAACATACGTTTATGTATATTTAAACATACAAATCCTTTTAAATTCCATATTGGTAGCTATAATACCTACAATACCTCTTGTTCTTTTGCAAACAAAAACAAGCAGGATTGCTTGCAAAAAGCGAATTGATCTCTTCAACGAGCTCTGAATTGAACAAAATATAAGTACCTACAAACACAAGTACATACAAGCCAAGTATTAGGGTGTGCCTATATACCGACACATATTACTAATAAAAAAATAAAAAAAATAGAAAAATTTTTAATGACGACACAACACACCTGGAGCTACACGCTCAAAACAGGTTGTAAAATTTATTTCACAAAGTGACAGTTTATTAAGATACTGCACTCGATTTGCCGCTTCACCGATTCTTGAAAACTCTGAATCGTTTTTAGAAATCAATCCACAAAATCTTAAAAAATTTTGGACTCACCTCCAAGCGGCTCATGACGCCATTATAGATTCTGACGATTCAGATACACACAATTTCAAATCATCGGCTTACGTAATATACGAAAACTGCTTAGACCAGTACGAAGAAACAAAAGCTATGATCTCCGATCAACTAAAGCTCATTAAAGCAATTTCACCTACTCCCCACAGTAGAGTAGAGCTGCCACAAATAGACAGTCAACAGGCAAGTTCAAGCATCCACCTCGAGGTGCCTGCATGTGACACAGAAACATTTTATGGAGGTCATGAAGACTGGCAATCCCTACCGGACATATTTACAGCCGTTTACATCAACCATCCAAGGCTATCAAAAGCACAAAAATTGTATCACCTCCCATACAAGACCAAAGGTCAAGCAGGCGTTACAATAACACAGTTTGCTCTTAATGACGATAATTTCAATTTAGCTTGGAAAGCTCTAATAGCTAGGTTCGAAAACGAAAGAATACTGGTCGACAAACAAGTAACGACACCAATGAACTTGCCAACAATTAAGAAAGAAAGAAGTGTAGAATTCATCAAACTAGAATCCACTGTTTCTAATTGTCTGTCGGTCCTATCGGCACTAAATATCCCCACCGACAGTTGGGGCCCTATTCTGGTAAATATATGCACCGCCGCATTACCAGAAAAGTCGTAACTTTTGTGGGAACAATCGCTTTTATCACGAAAAAAGCGCCCAACGTGGCAACAAATGAAAGATTTTCTCACCACCCAATATGAAATTGCGGAAAGGTTAGAAGAAAAAATAATCGAAACTAAGATCATTAAACACGACCTCAATGTAAGCTTCAATAGGTGGAAGCAAAAACAAATCAAAGATAATTTCTAACAAAACACAATCGTTCACATCCGAACAAAGAAAACATATGTCATTCGAACTATGCACAAGAGGGCATAAGCTTAAAACTTGCGAGAAGTTTATAAAATTAAACATTAACGAAAGGAACAACTTTGTCAGACCAAAAAGACTCTGTACAAACTGCTTGTCCCATACACACAATCTTAAAAGTTGCAAGAGCAAACTTAATTGCTTATATTGTCACAAAAGACACAATTCAATGCTTCATTACAGCAGATATCCGATCTCACTCCAAAGAAGCGCTTTTACGAAATTAACTACGGGCTTAATTGCAAAAGCAAATCACGAAACCCAAGATTCGAAAAATTGCCAAGAGACAAAATACTGCTCAAAGGCACGCAAATGTCAAATGCTGCACAGAGAAGCACAAAGTGGACTAGTTACAGAACTAGTCACCACCATACCAACTCAAGTTGAGTATAATAAAAACAAATAACTTAATTCACAATTAAGGAAATTTAAAAACTTAAAGAAACTTCCCTCCATAACTACTCGATTAAATAATGGCCGGTACGTCGTACGACAACCACTATAGTCACAATTTTCTAATACCCCACATAAAGATAGAAAAAGCAAGGTCAGATTCCCTCTCACAACCTCATATAAAAACACAAATATATGTTTGTAACCTTTCGACCTCGCAGGATGGCTTTCGCCAATAATGATACAAAAATCTTGCGTAAAAAATCTGAAAGTATGTGGCGCGGTTCTACTTAAATGTGAAATGGAAATGTGCGTACACGCATCGGTGCTCACTTTCGCTACCAGCATTCGCTGTATATACACAATTCGTTCTAAACTCATCGATAATCCAAAATCGCATGTACACTGCGCCGAGTCGATGTCTACGCTAACTTGCTTCAGTCAACACCGATCCTGTGCGGTTTGGAAATACTTTGTGTTGCGTCAGCGTGCCCAAGTGTCACAACACCTTACCTGTTGATACCTTTTTTCGATAAAACGCTTCCTACCTAATTTTGGTTCACCAGCGATCCCGCACGCATTTATTCTAGTCTATAATTAAGTTTTCCATTCAGTGTAATTAAAAATTGTGTTGAATTATTAAAAGAAATGTTTTTTACTATTAAAATCAAACGCGAGTGTAAGTGACTCCAGGAAAACTTAAATGCAGTAGGGTTGGCTTCCCACTGCGTTGGGCACCCAAATAAACATGGTCCTTCGAGCCTTACAGAACTTAAAGACGGACTTATTCTGAGAAGCTTTGCCAAAGAAAGTTTACCAAAAAAGTCAACATTAAAAAAGTTAGAGACCACTTTGATGAAAAACTTCAACTAAAGTTTTTGTATGAAACCATGATTGCAACTCAAAAAAGTAATGATGCAGTTCGATTCGTAGGACTCGAAATAGGGGGAAACCGTCGAATTTGGTCTTGTCTTTTTTTTGTTTTTTTGAAAAAAGCTATCGCAGTGTAATTAAACAATACGGTAAAGTAAAACTCACCGAATACGTTTATTGAAACGAATAAAACCAAAAAAAAAACAGTTTTACAAAATAAACATAAGTTTGTGAACACAACCATACTAAAAGCTTGGGTAAACAAAAGAAAATTATAAATTTAAACAATATACTTACATTCAAACATACGTTTATGTATATTTAAACATACAAATCCTTTTAAATTCCATATTGGTAGCTATAATACCTACAATACCTCTTGTTCTTTTGCAAACAAAAACAAGCAGGATTGCTTGCAAAAAGCGAATTGATCTCTTCAACGAGCTCTGAATTGAACAAAATATAAGTACCTACAAACACAAGTACATACAAGCCAAGTATTAGGGTGTGCCTATATACCGACACATATTACTAATAAAAAAATAAAAAAAATAGAAAAATTTTTAATGACGACACAACACACCTGGAGCTACACGCTCAAAACAGGTTGTAAAATTTATTTCACAAAGTGACAGTTTATTAAGATACTGCACTCGATTTGCCGCTTCACCGATTCTTGAAAACTCTGAATCGTTTTTAGAAATCAATCCACAAAATCTTAAAAAATTTTGGACTCACCTCCAAGCGGCTCATGACGCCATTATAGATTCTGACGATTCAGATACACACAATTTCAAATCATCGGCTTACGTAATATACGAAAACTGCTTAGACCAGTACGAAGAAACAAAAGCTATGATCTCCGATCAACTAAAGCTCATTAAAGCAATTTCACCTACTCCCCACAGTAGAGTAGAGCTGCCACAAATAGACAGTCAACAGGCAAGTTCAAGCATCCACCTCGAGGTGCCTGCATGTGACACAGAAACATTTTATGGAGGTCATGAAGACTGGCAATCCCTACCGGACATATTTACAGCCGTTTACATCAACCATCCAAGGCTATCAAAAGCACAAAAATTGTATCACCTCCCATACAAGACCAAAGGTCAAGCAGGCGTTACAATAACACAGTTTGCTCTTAATGACGATAATTTCAATTTAGCTTGGAAAGCTCTAATAGCTAGGTTCGAAAACGAAAGAATACTGGTCGACAAACAAGTAACGACACCAATGAACTTGCCAACAATTAAGAAAGAAAGAAGTGTAGAATTCATCAAACTAGAATCCACTGTTTCTAATTGTCTGTCGGTCCTATCGGCACTAAATATCCCCACCGACAGTTGGGGCCCTATTCTGGTAAATATATGCACCGCCGCATTACCAGAAAAGTCGTAACTTTTGTGGGAACAATCGCTTTTATCACGAAAAAAGCGCCCAACGTGGCAACAAATGAAAGATTTTCTCACCACCCAATATGAAATTGCGGAAAGGTTAGAAGAAAAAATAATCGAAACTAAGATCATTAAACACGACCTCAATGTAAGCTTCAATAGGTGGAAGCAAAAACAAATCAAAGATAATTTCTAACAAAACACAATCGTTCACATCCGAACAAAGAAAACATATGTCATTCGAACTATGCACAAGAGGGCATAAGCTTAAAACTTGCGAGAAGTTTATAAAATTAAACATTAACGAAAGGAACAACTTTGTCAGACCAAAAAAACTCTGTACAAACTGCTTGTCCCATACACACAATCTTAAAAGTTGCAAGAGCAAACTTAATTGCTTATATTGTCACAAAAGACACAATTCAATGCTTCATTACAGCAGATATCCGATCTCACTCCAAAGAAGCGCTTTTACGAAATTAACTACGGGCTTAATTGCAAAAGCAAATCACGAAACCCAAGATTCGAAAAATTGCCAAGAGACAAAATACTGCTCAAAGGCACGCAAATGTCAAATGCTGCACAGAGAAGCACAAAGTGGACTAGTTACAGAACTAGTCACCACCATACCAACTCAAGTTGAGTATAATAAAAACAAATAACTTAATTCACAATTAAGGAAATTTAAAAACTTAAAGAAACTTCCCTCCATAACTACTCGATTAAATAATGGCCGGTACGTCGTACGACAACCACTATAGTCACAATTTTCTAATACCCCACATAAAGATAGAAAAAGCAAGGTCAGATTCCCTCTCACAACCTCATATAAAAACACAAATATATGTTTGTAACCTTTCGACCTCGCAGGATGGCTTTCGCCAATAATGATACAAAAATCTTGCGTAAAAAATCTGAAAGTATGTGGCGCGGTTCTACTTAAATGTGAAATTAGTGCATAAGGTAAAACAAAAATCTAAACTTTTCATACAATATTGTCCCACAGAGGCTTAAATTTTCGAATAAATAAAATCTCAAAAGCAAGTTAAGGGATCACCATACTTCGAAAGCAATACAGTGAGGCACCTTCTGTTACAAATACATAGCTAAAGGTCTCCCTTACTGCATCTATCCTCATATGAGTGCGTTATAGGAATCAGCCATAGAAAATCAAATTAATTATGAAGAATTCTCTACTGAACGAATCGAAGCCGTTCTCCATTCAGGGTCATTCTTTCGCCAGATCCCTCTAATTGCATAGTCCTAACTCGAGAGCTAAGGAGTACCCATTATATCCACATCTGAGCCAGGCGTGGAGTTACTATCCTTCATAAGCCGATATCGCAGAAAAGGCAAATAATCAAAAACTAGTTTCAATGGTAAAGAAATTTGAAATAAGAACACAAATATAAACCTATCAAAGAAACAGCTGCAAATATAATAACTTTGAAAAGCAGTTACAAACTCATAAATCCGTAAAATATAGTTTCTTATTGTACGCACGTAAAAGCATGTACAGACCAAATACAGTAATTTGTTTAAAACCGAAATACATGTTACAGCATATACGTATAATACTAGGCAAAATATTCGCCTAGGGGCCCAGTATGCTTAAATGAGTTAAGCCTCCTCCCACTCTACCTGGGAAAAACTGGCTCACCCTAGCAAGACTGTACAATACACCACAGCCGATGTCACCATAACACAACACCAACTCAACTTACCACACCTGTTCAACCTACTCAAGAAAAAGGATGAACAACGGGATGGCAGATTCGTACTTCAGACTATACATCGTTACACGCATCGGTGCTTACTTTTGCTACCACCATTCGCTGTATATACACAATTCATTCTAAACTCATTGATACTCAAAATTCGCATATACACTGCGCCGAGTCGATATCTACGCTAACTTGCTTCAGTCAACACCGATCCTGTGCGGTTTGGAAATACTTTGTGTTGTGTCAGCGGGCCCAAGTGTCACAACACCTTACCTGTTGATACCTTTTTTCGATAAAACGACTTCTACCTAATTTTGGTTCACCAGCGATCCCGCACGCATTTATTCTAGTCTATAATTAAGTTTTCCATTCAGTGTAATTAAAAATTGTGTTGAAAATAAATTATCCTTTGTGTAAGTGACTCCAGGAAAACTTAAATGCAGTAGGGTTGGCTTCCTACTACCCCAAAAAACAGTGTTTCAAATTTCCGATGCGTAAAAAATGGAAATCCCATCGAGTACGTACATAGTTAGAAACTATATAAAATAAACACGCGTAGTGTATTTAGACGACATTCTAATATTCGATTGAATCAACATATGGCGATGACATATAAAAATACATAAAAATTCAAATTGATATATATAATTTTTGGAGGAAAGAAACAGAGTTTTAAGGACACGTTTAAACGGATGAAGGCATAAAAGCAAATCTTAATAAAATTAAAGTTATAGAAAATTTACAAATTCCAAAAACATTATAATAAATTCGTAAGGGGCTACGCTAGAATAGCCCAACCTATAACCAAGTATTTGAAAACAGGCGTTAAATTTAATCTTAAAAATCCCACATATATTGATTTTTAACAATCGTAGATAAATTTTCTAATTTCGGTGCAGCTTACTCCTTAAATGACAGAAATCATATAACCATTATCGATCACAATAAAGTAATATACGGTTGCAACATTTTTATAATAGTTTTAGTAATATTAGCAATTGTAATTTTAATAATGAAACATAGATATTGTTAAATAAAAAAATTCAGGAGAATTCTAATCTAAAAAGGGGAGTAATTACATATATAAATCACTCAACAACAAACATTAAATATGATAAATCTGGGCCCGAAGCGCAGCACACGTTAACAAGCGAAATGCATGCATTTGTTTTTTTGTTTTCGGATCGTTGTACACGCTGTATAATACGCACTTTCTAAATTTGAAATTTCCTCATTCGATATCGTGTTCTCGTTTGTACGAAAGAATCGACATCTCACTCATTAGCTATTTGAGAAACGTTATAGTACAAATTAAAAAAAAAAGTTTGAATATATCAGTTAAAAATAATCGGAAGTAAAATGTAAGTTATTTTTCTTTTATTGAGTTTATTTAGCATTTATTGTAATTATAACTAATGATTTAAAGACAAATGTAAACAAAATAAATATGTGTCAAAAAAATTTAGTGAGTAATTTTATGGTACAGCATCAGAACTTAGCAAGCAATATTTTGCGTAATTTTGGGCAAGGCAAAGTTGCATTACGTAAGATATGGGATGCATTGACGCTAAAACTTAACACTGCCGAGCCACCGATGAAAGACGCTAAATTTTGACGAAAAGCAAGATCATTACAAGTCAACAATATTAATTAAATAAATGAAATAATTTATCATTAAAATAATAATAAAATACAAAAATTGGTATTTGCTGATCAAAAGCACAATATGAAAAAAAAAATTTCTTTCAACAAAGCCTCGAAACAAAGGACTGGTGGTGGTCAGTACGAGGAAAAGCTTTTCACTGTAGCAGAAGAGCAACTTCTTCAAGCTACGGGGATAGATGTTGCAGTAGAAGTAAAAATCTTGAGAAACTAATTGCTTAAAAGAAGAGATCGCTGCAAATAAAAAAAGATGAAAAAAAAGCTGTAGAGTTGCAGATTAAAACTCATAAGCTTAATATTTCAAAGAGAAAAGTTCAGAAATAAACACCAATGTAAACGATATGTTAATTCCAAGTTCCTGTTTTTATTGAAAATTTATAACTAATCTAATTTTACTGGTCTAATTTTATGACCAATTTAGTAAATAGAGTCTCATTTCCCGTATCTATTTCCATATTATTGTTTTCATTTACAAAATATTGAATTTTTAAACTGTATGTAGATGTTATAGAACGCAGTACATACATTGCCAAACCTTGACACCTTTTCAGGACTATACCGACTTCTTTTATCATTTCTGAGAATTTTCCACCGGCCCACCGGCTGATTGAAGCATTGATGGTACTGCGGTTGATTAATGCCCGTTAAATTTTATTTCCGATAGGATGAAAGTAAATGTGTCTTTGGTCAGTCTAAACCACTTCCTGAATCTGTAAATGATTTAAAATAATATGATCTATACTAAATTAAACGGTATAATTAATGTTTAAATTTTTTTACGCTGCTTCAGGTAAAGCCATGGGATTACTTTTATTACGAATCCTGAATCGTATGGCCATTTTGTGATGTTTTTCATCTGAATCAGATGAACTTGTATAAAAAACACGTTGGGGTTCATTATATTGAATGCAAAAACTAAATTTAGTAAATTTATATACAATTTATTACACATATTGCATAAACGTATATTGAATATTTACATTCAATTCAAATCCAAATACTTGTTTTGTTCCATATTTGAATGAATTCGAAAATGTCATTTACAGCTACACAAGGTAAGTTATTTCATAAAATTTCTATTCGTTTCGTATCGAGTGCGACGATCCGCACACTCGACACGTTACGAAATTTCACTCGATACGATTACTTGCTCGCCCGCGACTGCCGCGATTCGGGCCGTGATGAATTTTTCAATGAAATTAATAAAACAACCGGAAATCAATTAATTTGTAATATGAGACCATTTTCTTTGCTATTGCAAAAGTCAATGTAAATGATACAAAAAATCACTTTGTTCGAAATTATAATCAAAATATCTTTTTCCAAAATTAATTGTTAGTCGTTTCGTTTTTGTAATAATAATTTTCATTATTAAATATAATTTGTGCATTCTTAATTGTAAAACAAATGAAATCGCAGCACTCTTGTTTAATTTAATCAAAAAGAAGTTAACCTGTAAGTGCGTGGGTACAATCCCCACATATTTTGGGGGCTCAACCAAAACAAACGAACCATAAGGATCAATCATTGCGAAGTAAAAAGTGTTAAAATTATAAAGAAGCATAAGGCTCAACCTAAAAAAACAAGAAGCATAAAGCTCAAAATTTTTGTTAAAAAGTGATACAATAAATGTGTACAGCCATGGTGTGTTTGCAGATTTTCCAATTCGTTCGTCAGAAGCTGAGAGCAAGCCGAAAAGAATGTATACAGCTCTACACGAATTCATTTTCGGAGGAGATAAAATAAGCCGAAAACGCTTACGGAAATTTATTGGTTTTGAATTCGACGAAAACGATGAGCGCAGAAATTGATCTACATAGAAAACAGATTGAAAGCTGCCGAATTGCTATAAATCTGTAACGTAATAGGTTTGGCATGCAGTGCAAGTAATTTGACACTGCACATATTTCGAAATTTGCAAAGAGCTATTTACGTTGCCATGCGCAGCAGCAGAGAACGACGATATCGAATGTGACGATGAAGATGACGATGATGACAAAGATGCCGAAGACAATGACAACGACGATGATGATGATGTTATGCGTAGTTTTGACAATGCTGGCGCAAATAGCATCACATGTACAATTCCCACTTATGATTTTTAAGTAATTGCATAATTTATTGCAAAACATATAGTGTGTAATAAGTAAAATAAGTAATTATAATTTGTAAGCAATAATTAATTGCACTATTAACTTGAATAATTTTAATTAAAAATTTAGTCTGATTGAAATATCCACGTCAACTGATATCTCTTTAGAGTTTGATTCGGTGATATTTTTTAAAAACGTTCAAGCACGAGGGAAATATAAAATTTGCGTACGGTCCGAGATCTTGATATTCACCAAAAACGCGTGAGTTACGTCCAATTCCCATTCCAATGAGTCGTTCAACTCGCTTCCATTAAATTGGGGCAAATGACAAACAAACAGTTTCAGTTGTTTACACAATGAAACTGCAGACCGATCAAACTTATTGATTTCCGAACTTACAAATTCAATTGTTTGCTTGCACAGCAACATTGTAACCTAAATAATTTTGTTTTGTATAGTGCAATAGTAATTCCATATTTTAGTTTTTGTTTATTTTAATAACTTTGGTGCAACGATCGATTTCGCTGACTTAATTGATTTCACAAACATATGAATGAGTTCAACTAACGTTGTATATACATACATATGTATATATCAATATAAGTAGTTTTTATAGAATGTAGTCAATTCTTAAGCAACAACCGAAATGGAAAATTCTTAATAAAGATTTTCAAATAAAAATTTTCAATCGTTCGGCATTAGTTACGAAAGTGGCGCAGTCGGAAATGTTCGCAGTAATCATAAGATTACGATGGTATGTATTAATCTAACGATTAATAATAAAATAAATATTACGTCGGTATTAATCTAAAGATTAATAATAAAATAAATATTATGTCGGTATTAATCCAAAGATTAATAATAAAATAAATATTATATCGGTATTAATCTGAAGATTATTAATAAAGATTGCGTAGGTATTAAACAGTGTGAAGTGAACCAAGTGAAAAAGAGGAAGAACCATGGCAACCGAATCAAACCAACCCACTTCACTTAACGGGTTCGGAGTTAATAAAAGAAGCGTCGAGAATAAAGGAGTATACGGACAAAGACTACGATTTATCGTCCTTTATAAGGGAGGTAGAACTAATTCTCCCCCCTTCAAAAACAACATACCAATGCAACGATTCATATTTGAGAGGTATGTAAGAAATAAAATCCAAGGACCAGTCCTAGCAGCAATAAAGACATTGGGACAAGAAGCCACCAGGCCAGACATCAAAGAACAACTCATCAAAAATTGCGGCATAAAGGAAACGTACGTACGTACGTGATACTCACCAAGCAGTTAATTTGATGAATTATAATGTAAGCAATTATTTTTATAATCTCAGAAATATCTTAGACAAATTAAATACTAAATACGAACAAGATAATAATAAACCTCAAGAATTTTAGCCTTCAATAAATGAGTCGCTAATTCTAAAAACATTTTTAAACGGTATTGAGCCAAATCTAGCAAGTATTATATATAGTAGAAACATAACGTGTCTTAGACGCGCATATTATTTGTTAGAAGAAACAGGCATGGTAAAAAGATACGACATTAGGCCGAATATACTGAACAGATTTATACTAAACAACACACAACAGTCACAATACTTACCACAACATAGAGTTCCCAAAACAATAATTTACAAACATTTACGGATAACAACAACCATAGTTTCGGACAGTTACGTCATAGCAATAATAACCCATATAATAACTCTGGACAGTTACGTCAATACAGTAATAACCCATATAATAACTCCGGACAGTTACGTCAAAATAATAATAGTCCAAATGATAACTCAGGGTCATTTCGTCAACAATTTCCAAATTCGCAATGAACTCGGCAAAGCCAAAATTCAAATTCAAATTCAAATTTATTTACAGTGACTAATGTATATAAGTTAAGAGTACAGGCGATTTTGCCTTTTCTACATAAAAATTATTTGAGAATGAACTATAATATGTTACTATTAATAATATAGTTTTTGTAGGGGAAAAAATTTACAGAAAACCCTTGAAGAATATTTTCTTAACCTAATTATTTCTATTTTATAACTAAGAATATATTTTACATCAGTAAATTAATTAATTCATTAATATGAGAGTACGTGGAATGCTCACAGCGTTCGTTAAACCTTCTATTTAGTCGGGACAATCTATCTGCGACTAATTCAATATTTGCTCTGTCATGTAATTCCGAGGTAGAAAAATGCCATGGTAGGTAAAAAATTATTTTTAATATTTTATTTAGGGCCACTTGAAGTTTGTGGATGTGGGAGTTCGCGATATCGGCCCTTACTGGTGCCCCATAAAAAACCACAGTCTGGAAAATAGACCTAAATAGATACATTTTGTTGCTTAGACTAAGTTCTGATCTTCTGTTTATAAATGTGTATAACGACCGTATTAGTATGTTAGTTTTTTTTAATGATGTAACGTGGTTTTTAAAGGTCAGTCTAGGGTCTAGTATCAGTCCTAAATATCTAACAGTCTTTTGACATCGAAAGAGTTAATTAAATATGACTTGTTGGGAGAAAGATGCTTTTACGCTTCCTCGTGGAAAAAATTGTTTGAGTCTTGTCAGTATTAACCAGTATTTTCCATTCGTTAAAGTAAGAGACAAGGATATTAAAGTCCTCTTGGAGTGAATTTGTGATATCAGTGAAGCCTGAGCAGAGTATTGCGGTGTCGTCCGCGAAAATAGAAGCTGTGCTCTTACTAAGAGGTGGGAAATCCGAAGTAAAAATCTTATACAACAATGGAGACAGACACGAACCTTGGGGACAACCAGCATTTATGCCAATTTTGCGAGACTGCGTTTCCCCCAGTTGGACTGTAATTGTCGGTTGGTCAAAAAACTTTGTATAATTTTAACTTAAACTAAGGTAAATTTCAAGAGCATCATTTTGTACAAGAGCCCGTTGTTCCAAACAGAGTCAAATGCAGCTTTGATATCTAGTAAAATCATACCATTGGATTTAGAGTATGTAAAATTTGTTTTTATGATTCTTTTTATTCTAAGCAGTGGGTGTAAGGTATTATGTTCATGTCGGAAACCAAATTGCACTGGCGGGAGCACTTCATTGTCTTCCATGAAGGTCGACAGTCTTTCTTTTATAACTTTTTCAAAATTTTTACTTACTGATGACAACAAACTTATTGGGCGATATGACGTTGGGCATTCTGCAGGTTTGTTGGGCTTTAATATTGGTATAACCTTTAAAAGCTTCCACTGGGACGGAAAGTAGCATAAACGAAGACATTCGTTTATAATTCTTGTGAGATACTTTAATCCACTTCTAGGCAGGGCCTTGAGACATAGATTTTGTATATTATCTAATCCCGGCGATTTGGATGTTTTAAGATTCGTGATAATTGAGGAGATATTTGTTGAAAATGTCTGTTCGGAGGTTATTATATGAGAGTCTAAATCAAACACAAAGTTTTTGACTTCTGATATGGTTGCATGATCGCTGAGGTTGTTAGAGTGAAACTGATTCGTTTTAAATGTATCTGCTAAAATGTGGAAAAACAGCAAGCATTTTGTCTTAATGTTGGTATGCTAGAACGTTTCTTCTTGATCACTGTAGATAGTTTCCAAAATGGGGAAGAATTATCTTCTAACGTTGCTAAAAGATTGTTCCAATCTTCGTTTCTCAATCAAATCTCACTGACAATAACATGACTAAGCCATCTAACGAGGATCGGCCGTATTTCTGTATCTTAGCCACTTTCGCCGGTGTCGATTTCTAAATTTTATAAGTGCAATGATATTGTGAGGAAGTGGTTTTGTGTGACAGTATACACTATTTTTTGGAATACTACCTTCCTTGGCACAACAAATTGCCTCGTTGAAGTTGTTTATTAACATATCAATGTCGTCTGTATTTCTGACCGCAGCTTGATCAATGCAATTTAGGTGCAAATTAACCAATTTACCAAATTTTGCCCAGTTGGCTTTATTAAATACGTATTTAAATAGTTTTACTGAGCTAAAATTTATGTGAAAAATAGTTTGCACAGGTAGGTGATCGGATCCTAAATCATTTATTACCTAAGTGTTAGAAAACACTTGGGGGCAGCTTGGTAAGAACAGATCTAGATTATAAGTTCTGCTGCGACCATTAGCAGGCACTTATGTATGAGAGCACTGTTGAGTTTAACACACTGATACCTCTTAATGACGAATGATCATGCTGAATGCAACCCCAATTATTTGCACGGTAGCAGCCCCAAGAGCTATGGCGACAATTAAAACCTCCTCCTAATAGGTACTTTCCTGTAATTCGAGTGAACAGCTTTAAGTCATTTTCAAAATTACGTTTAAGTTCGGGGCTTGATTTGCCTCCAGGGAAATAGCAGCAGTGGATTGAAACAGAATTCGCTGTGGCGCAAAGTATATTAATGCCAATGCATTCTATAGCTTTCGTGTTTAGTTGAGGCAAAAGGGTATAGCGAATGGATTTTTTAATGATTATGGCTACCCCTCCCCCTTATTGTTAGTTCTATCATTTCTGTAGATATAATATGAATTGTTTTTTATAGAAATTTTGTCATTTAGCCACGTTTCAGTTAGTAAACAAATATCAATGTTTCTATTAATGAAAAGCTCATCTTTTTTACTTCGAATACCTCTGGCATTCCAGGTGACAATTAATAAGTGGTTCAACATTATTTATGAAATTTGCAAGCTAGTGAGGTTATAACTTCAAACTGATCAGATTTTGATTTACAATTTCTTAGATTTTTAATTAAATCTAAAGTGAGTGACTTAATCCCTTCAATACCGAAGAGTTCTTCATTGCTATTTGGTGAATTTAATTGTTGCGGAGTTACCCAAGTAGGATTTACAGGTGGAATTGTTTAACTAAGTGAGTTTGAAAACAAGTTCCTGTCATTTATACGAGGAGCATTAATAATGTTGTTTGCTTTAAGACTAGAACGATTCTGCTGCTTTTGAGATCTTAAATTAATATAACTTAATCTACTCGTGCATTCTTAGAAGTTAGACTTGTGGGGCCCGTTACAATTTGCACATTTAATAGCTGACTACCCTTTACAGTCCGTAGTTTTGTGGTTTCCCACAGATAGTGAACAATACGCCTTTACTGCACAGCGACTGGATCCGTCGCCAAACATTTGACAGTTATAGCATTGCGTTAGTTGATTACTATTTCGCTTTTGGTATTCCCATTTGACTCTCACGTAATTTATAACAGCATGATTTTTTCTGAGAATATTCAGAGATGTAGACTTGTTGATAAAATATACCACATATAAAATTAATATGGAGTTATTAGGCCTCATTCTTTGAACAAGCTTTACACCCAAGCACTTTAGTTCCATAGCAATGAGTTCGTTTTTAAGGACTGTAGTGTCCATAACATCGAGCCCCAGGAGAATTGCTTTGTATGGTTTCTCGTTTTTGTTGGCATATGAAAAGTATTCAAATTTGCCGTGCATGTAACGACAGGCCGCTTCATAGTCTGATTTTACAACACAATAGAGCTTTATTCCAATCGATATTTTTTATAGAGTATTTGGTGCAATTTATTTCTTTGCAAATATTATGTAATTGTTCCACTGTGCACTTAAGTACCGTAATGGGTGAGACGTATGCTTTGTTATTTACGATTTTTTCACATTCTTTGACACTTTTTTCAACATTTTCTATATCGTCGAGAGTTTGTAGAGGCGAAAAGAAGTTAGAAAAGTTTATCAAAGTTCGCGACAACTCACCTTGGTTTTGGCGACGACTTTGCGGTAGTTGAATCGAAGCGGGAAGAAAAACTTGGATGTTTGCTGGAGAACCGTATATGCGCGCGGATCGTAAGAGAAAGAGAGGCTGGCGCCGTCCGCCAGTCCCTTTTGTTGATTGTGTTTGGTGTCCTCGTGTGTGGTGTGAAAGGTGTGGTGTAGATGATGATGAGTTGGGGTGTGTGGGATGAATATTGGTGTAGATGTGTGGCGTATGATGTGTGGATGAGGTGGATGGTGTAACCGTGTTGAGTATGATGTGTACGTGTGGGTGTAGCTTTATTATATTAAGAGGGGGGTCAGGTGCTCATTTAGCCATCCCGGCCCCCCCTAAATGACTGTTTAGCCTAAAATGCGCTGCAGCTGTTGCAGCGTTGCCACAACGCTGCTCAGACCCGTGGCTCGACGAGATGGTGGCCCAGGCTGCCGACGCCGCAATGATGCAGTGCCCGTGGGCCTGGGCGACTTGCTGCCGTTGCGCGGGTCGCATACCACGAAATATGCCACAATGGTGCAGGCGATGTGGGCGCCGACAGATGGGGCACCTTAGAGCCTCCGTGGTCCGTGATGGGGGTGGTGGTGGTCGAGTGCCACCACGAGGTGCGGATTGAGGGACCGCTGCAGACGCGGTTGCCGGCATCGTTGCCACCACAGTTCGGGGCGCTGGAGTAGGCACGATGCGTGGCGCATTGGTAGCCCGAGCTGTTGGCGTGGTTGCGACTGGTGTATCTACATCCATGGTGATCTATGGATAAATGAGATTGTCAATTAGAAATCTGACATACAATTAGATATTGGCAATCGTGCCACGATAGGTGGCATGAATGGGCCGTCGTATGGATCGACCACTTTTTGTTAGTTTTCTTTACGGTTTGTTATTTGTATGTACGGTTTGTTATCTTTATTTACGATTTGTTATTTTCGGACGGTTGTTATTTTTTAACGGGTTGTTATTTGGTTCGTTTATTGTATAGCGATAATACCGTTGATTTTTGAGGTTTTCGGATTCGCGATCATCAGAAGTTGACAGAAAGCATAGCTTCACGAGCGGTCGGGTTAGTGTTAGGTTTTGCGTACGGAGATCCACGACTCGTATGTGACCGTCGGAGCCATAATGTAGCTTTTCAATGCGGAGAATTTGGATGGAGAATTTTAATTCGTTCCCATCGATTTAATAGAGATAGCGACTCCACGCCTGGCTCAGGAATGGCCAGGATGGGTGCTCCTTTTAGAAAATGCCCTGGAGTTAAGGCGGTGAAATCTGAGGGGTCTTGCGATAGTACTGTGAGCGGCCGTGAATTGAGAACGGCTTCAATTCGATTTAATAGCGTCGCGAACTCTTCGTAATTGAATTTATAATTTCCAGCTACCCGTTTGAAATGGGATTTGAAGCTTTTCACAGCTGATTCCCATAAACCGCGCATATGAGGAGCGCTTGGGGGTATAAATTGCCAATTGATACCTTGAGGGGCGTACTTTTGTACGATGTCGGGTGACACTTGTTTTAAAAAATCCACAAATTGCTTTTCTGTGGCTCGTTGAGCTCCAATAAAGGTCTTGCCATTATCGCTCATGATTTTTGAAGGGTAGCCACGTCGAGTGACGAAGCGAGCAAATGCCGCGAGAAAAGCCTCCGTCGTCAGATTACTACACAGCTCAAGGTGTACTGCCTTTGTCGTGAAACATACAAAGACAGCCACATAACCTTTCATGAGAGTGGGAGACCTTAACATGGACGCCTTTACCTGGAAAGGCCCAGCAAAATCAACACCTGTTGTGGTGAAAGGCAGAGCGAAATTGCAGCGTTCAGGTGGAAGAGCTGCCATAATCTGCGTTCGCATCTTCTGCTTGTGCATAGTGCAAATCTTGCACGTGAAGATGCACTTCTTGATTTGCGGCTTAAGACGGGGGATATAATACTCCTGGCGTACCATCTGTTGCATGAGGCGATGTTCGGCGTGTAGCATTAAGATGTGGATGTAGTGGAGGAACAGTGTGGCAAATGGTGACCTCTCTGGGATTATTATGGGATGGCGTTCGTTGTATGTTAGGCTCGAATTAGCAAGCCGACCATTGGCACGAAGCAAACCTTTCGTGTCCAGAAATGGGTTGAGGACTAAGAGTGAGCTCTTTTTATCAATCGGCTTCGATTCTCTTAGTAGTGATATATCGCGGCTGAAATAGCGCGCTTGTGTATATGTTATTAGTGCGACCTTTGCCTTTTGTAACTCTAGGTGCGTCACTGTGTTGCATAGGAAATTATGTGATCCCTTAACTTTGCTTTTGAGTTGTTGATGAATGAATTTGAACATATAAGCGACTACTCTGAGCACTATTGGAAACGAGGAAAATCGTTCAAGGATGTCGGCATCATCCAATAATGTGTGAAAGGTGGCGATTTTCGGCCTTCCGGTGCTATAATGTTGCGCATGGGGGATTGTGGCCAAGAATCAGGAGATTCCATCAACCATCGGGGCCATTCCACCAGAGGGTGGTAGTGGCAAGGTGCAGTGGCTTGCACCCTCTTGTACCTAGATCGGCAGGATTGTCAGCACTGGCTACGTGACGCCAAGTGGCTGATCCCACTAGGTCAAGAATTTGAGACGTTCGGTTAGAAATATACGTCTTCCATGCATGTGGTGGTTTTTCCAACCAGGCTAGTACAATTTCTGAATCGGACCACAAATATAGTTTGCATTTTGTCATATTTAAATGCATTTGCACCATGGGGAAGAGGTTTCACTTGTTCGTCCCAGTCGGTTCCATCTAGCCATAATTCTTGTATTAAGATTTTCGCTTGGATCATAATTGGCGAAAGCCATCCTGCGGGGTCGAAAAGTTTTGCCACCGAGGATAAAATCTGTCTTTTCGTTATGGCTGACAATGCGGATATGGACTCTGTCGTGTATGAGAACTGGTCCGATATCGCATTCCATTGGATGCCTAATGTTTTTGTTGTACTTTCCTTTTCGAAGATAAGGAAATTAGTGTCCAACAAATTGTCTTTTGGTATATTTTTTAATATAGATGGGTGATTTGCCGTAATCTTTTTTAATGGAAACCCTGCGGATGTGAGGGCTTGGATTACTTGTGATAATGATTCGTATGCTTGTGGAAGACTGTGACTTCCAGACAGAATATCGTCTACATACGTTTGTGTTTTTAACACCTGGGTCGCCAGAGGAAATTCTGACTTGGTGTTTTCAGCCAATTCGTGGAGGGTTCGAATGGCTAAATATGGTGCACAGTTAACGCCAAATGTAACTGTTTTTAGTCTGAAGTCGCGTAAAGGACTGGTGGGGGATCTTCGGAACGTAATACGTTGAAAATCTTGGTCGTCTTTATGTACGCCTATTTGCCGATACATTTTTTCAACGTCCCCATTGAATACGTATTTGTATATACGCCAATTTAATATCAGAAGCATTAAATCTGGTTGGAGTGTGGGTCCCGTAAATAGGATATCATTTAGGGAATTCCCTGAACTAGTGGTTCTCGAAGCATTAAAAACAACTCTTACTTTTGTTGTTTTTTTGTCTGGCTTTACTACTGCGTGATGTGGCAGGTAAAAGGAGTAGTATTTGCCGTTGACGATTTTCTCCCCTGGGTTTACTTCCTCCATATGATCTAAATGGAGGTATTCTTCTAACACACCATCATATTCAGATTTGAGTTCGCCTTTTTTAAGTAGGTTTCTTTCCATACTTAGAAACTGCTGTATTGCAGAGGTGCGAGAGTGACCTAAGGCGAGTGTGTTAGGAAATTGTTGCTTAGGTGGTAGTCGTACGACGTACCGACCATTTTCTGATCTAGTAGTTGTGGCTTTGTAAAAATCCTCACAATACTGATCTTCAGGGGTTGTGACTGATATGGGGGGGAGTTCTTCTAGTTCCCAAAATTTTCTCAATTGTGAATTGAGGTACTCATTTGAGACTTCCTCAACTTAAGTTGTTAATGTTGTAACTGGTTCCGCAACTAGTCCGCTTAGGACCCATCCGAAAATGGTATTTTGCGCCAGAAGTGTTTTGGTAATTTTCTCAATACCTTCGAGAATAATTTGTGGTATGAGATCGCTGCCTAATAGTAGATCTATTTGAGTGGGGGTGTTGCAGTTTGGGTCTGCTAGCTTTAGGTGTGAAACCTTTTGCCAATGCTTGCTATTTATGTGATAGCTAGGTAACATGTTGGTTAATTGCGGTAAGACAATAGCTTCTGCTTGTATGCGCTTATCCGCTTTGCGGGAAAAGAGGGTAATAGGGCAGATTTTCTTTGAGTTTTGAACAACTCTTCCGCCCATTCCCGTGATTTTAAAGTTGGCCAGTTTTGTTGGTAGCTGTAGCCTGTTTTGTGCCCTAGACGCTATAAAAGATCGTTGTGATCCTTGGTCTATTAAGGCTCTGAGTTTAAACAGTTCTCCTCGGTGTTCGATGGAGACAACTGCTGTGGGTAATAGTACCCTACTGTGATTTTCGCTATGTAGCGATTGTGTTTTTAACGCCTTTGAGCAGCATGGTGCTTCTTGGCAGTTTTCAGAATTTGTTGTGGCAACTAATCCTGTTGCTCGTTTTACGTTCGCATTGTTCGGGGATGAGCTGGAAAAATTTGTTATATGTAACATTGAATGATGTCTTTTATGGCAGTAAACGCAATTGAATTTGCTTTCGCAATCTTTAAGCGTATGCGCATGTGACAGACAGTTGGTACATAATTTTTTCGTTCTTACGAAATTGTTTTTCATTGAGAAACATTTTTTGACATTTTTCGAATGTCAAGAACCGATTCTTAATCGTCTTCGACTACTGAAGATCGATTTTGAAAAATCAATT
The DNA here is from genome assembly GCA_027475135.1 of Bactrocera correcta. Taxonomy (NCBI): domain Eukaryota; kingdom Metazoa; phylum Arthropoda; class Insecta; order Diptera; family Tephritidae; genus Bactrocera; species Bactrocera correcta. Next base: position 76,325,693 of record CM050322.1, on the reverse strand, counting down.
ATTTAACGAGAAAAATCGATTCTCGTGTAGAATCGGAATCGAGTTTACCATCCCTGCTGGCAGCCATCGCGTGCACATATAAAACCTCCGCACAATAACCACCACAAAGAAAAATGATTTTTTTTCCATGTTATTTATATGGAAAACAGAAAATTTAAAAGAGGCACCTCTTAATATTAATATTAAGAGCTCATCTTTTGAGTCACTTTTTTTTTACACATTTCGAAAGTTTTGAGCCTGTTTGTCAGTTGAAAAAAAAAGGTTGCCTCAAAATGGCACACCCTAATATACATATGTTCGCAGTAGTAAGAAGCCGCGAAAGGAGAATTTATAAATATGTATTTGAAATATATTGATTTGAGAGAAAGAGCAAGTTTTGCTCTTCGTATGTTATAGTGGTATAAGTGATATATGTATATGTATGTATGTATGTATGAAATAGAATTTTATTTGCGCAAATCTTTTTGTTTTTTCTTATGATTGCCGTAGCTTATTTTAGGCAATCCTGCTTATACTTGAATAAGTATTTACCGGCAATCAATAATCCGCTATGTGCAGTACCAAACTGCTTTGTTTGCGGTTTCTCGGTTTCTACCGGAAAATAAACCGGATACCGAAAACAGCTTGGTAACGGTTAAATCATACATACATAGGTACATGTGTATAATACAAAAATTGAAAGTAACGATACACTCACTTTGCTTTCCTCCAGGGGCTTTTGGGGATAGTAAGAGGTATGGTAAGAGTTTACGAGTGTATGTATGTATGTGTGGGCCTTGTGCGTGTGCCTGTGCTGTCGCCTGTCTGTGCTTGTGCCTATCCTTCTCTTTCGTGTTTCTCTTGTCCTTGTGTTGCTGGCGCTGTAGCTGTGCTCGTGTTTTGGTATGAATTTCTCTTGTTCGTAGGTTATGTCACTGCACTATCACTTATATGTATATGCCCATATGTATGTATATCGCAGGTATATGGTTTTTTTTTTTTTTTCCTGCTTTCACTCTCTACACTGCACTTTTTGTCACCACACTATTTTTCTCTTTTATTTTTTTTTTTCGCTTGTGGGTTAGATTTGAAGCCACTAACACTTTTACATACATATGTGTATTGTATGTATATGCTATTTGTTCACTGAACTTTTGCCGCCACACTTCGTTATGTTTGTTACAGCACTATGCACGTAATGTAGTTATGTATGTACATATGTATAAGTATGTATGTATATAATGGTGCCACCAACGGGTCTTGTTTAAACTATGTACATATGTATGTCACCACCACCGTTATCTTTGCACAATTTTTTTTAAAACACTTTCACCGGTTTTTGTTCTTTTTTTTTTGTTGTTGTGTCACCTCACCACCGTTGTCTTTTGACCACTTGTAGAACTTGTTCTTTTTTTTTTGTTAACTGTAACACCTCACCACCGTTGTCTTTCGACCACTTTTTAAACTTTTTTTTTTTTGTTTAACTGTGACACGACACGTCACCTTTTTTTTTTTTTTGTTTTTAACTGTGTCACGACACGTCACCTTTTTTTTTTTTTGTTTTTAACTGTGTCACGTCACTTTTTTGTTTTTTTTTTTTTTGTTTATAATTAGGTTATCGCGTTACCGTCACCGCCTTTTTTTTTTTAAAACATTTGAAGATTTTTCACAAGTGCCGTCCGGTACGGCTCGAAGGACCATAGAAAAGTTTATCAAAGTTCGCGACAACTCACCTTTGTTTCGGCGACGACTTTGCGGTAGTTAAATCGAAGCGGGAAGAAAAACTTGGATGTTTGCTGGAGAACCGTATATGCGCGCGGATCGTAAGAGAAAGAGAGGCTGGCGCCGTCCGCCAGTCCCTTTTGTTGATTGTGTTTGGTGTCCTCGTGTGTGGTGTGAAAGGTGTGGTGTAGATGATGATGAGTTGGGGTGTGTGGGATGAATATTGGTGTAGATGTGTGGCGTATGATGTGTGGATGAGGTGGATGGTGTAACCGTGTTGAGTATGATGTGTACGTGTGGGTGTAGTTTTATTATATTAAGAGGGGGGTCAGGTGCTTATTTAGCCAGAAGTTTTGGTCAGTGCCAATGCGCTGACCAGTATCAGTTTTTAGTATTTTCTTATGCACACGCGGCGACATAACGATGCCGCTTACACTCTTTGGTCTCTTTATTTTGATTTGTTCTTTTTTTCTATTCTTTTAAAGAAATCACTTTGTCTGTTATGCGATTAAGCGATGATACACCACTTCCTTACTCAATAAAAATCCTTTACCACAATATCAACGCAAACGACTCATACAACCATTAACTTTTATCACTATTAACGGAAATTTTAGTATCAATAAGGAATCATAACTCCTCTGCTAATCGAATTTTATGAAAAAAAAATTGATGTGTTAGAAATTGACTACTTTTATGAATAAAAAGTTTGATGCTACAATAGGTCAAAATATTTTAAAGTCACTCTCAGCAATTATTAATTTACATGAAGAGTACGTAAAATGAACATGACATGAGATAGTAACCACAACAGACAGACCAATATATTCTAAAATATTAGGTTATCAAAAAGTTTGCTAGTTGGCGCTGAAAGCTAAAAGTCATGCTAAACTTTTTGGAAAGTTCATTTTACGCGCTGTTTGATTGATTGTCGTATTAATAAGGAATCATAACTCCTCTGCCAATCGAATTTTATAAAAAAAAAATTGATGTGTTAGAAATTGACTACTTTTATGAATAAAAAGTTTGATGCTACAATAGGTCAAAATATTTTAAAGTCACTCTCAGCAATTATTAATTTACATGAAGAGTACGTAAAATGAACATGACACGAGATAGTAACCACAACAGACAGACCAATATATTCTAAAATATTAGGTAATCAAAAAGTTCGCTAGTTGGCGCAGAAAGCGCGTAGTTCTAGTATCGTCGCATCGGGTCATTCTAAACCTTTTTGGAAAGTTTAACACGATAAAAGCAAAAATGCACAACGACGGTTTCAACGTTTTCGTTCTGGTGTAGACGTGGTCAAAGATGCGCCACGCTCCGGAAGGCCTGTCATCGAAAATTGCGATTAAATCGCTGAATTGGTCAAAAGAGACCGGCATAGTAGTCATCAAACCGTTATAAACCATTTGAAGAAGTTTGGAGTCACTAAGAAGCTCGATGTATGGGTATTCAATTGATTCAATAAAAATACCGCAAGACTTTTTTGACAATTTAATATATAGATATCCCCAAATACATGAAGGGGAAGTTAATAAAAAAATGAGAGATATGCTGAGCCAGGGTATCATTAGAGAAAGTTCATCTCCATACAATTCTTCTTTATGAATTGTTCTGAAAAAATAGGACAATTCTGGAAAGAAAAAATGGAGGATTGTAATTGATTGCAGAGCCCTAAATGAAACAAGTGTCAGTGACAAATTCCCAATATCAAACATAGAAAATATGTTGGAAAAATGGGGCCGTGCACAATACTTTACAACAATTGATCTTGCAAAGGATTTTCACCAAATTCTCATTAAAGAAGAAGACAGAAAAAAGCAACTTTTTCCACACCCCTAGGACACTACGAATTCGTCTGAATGCCTTTTGGACTCAAAAACGCCTCCTCCAGATTTTAAAGGCTCATGAATTCTGTATTAAGATACTACAAAATAAAACGTGTGTAGCACAATACAAGAACATGAACAAAATATCCAGAAAATTTTCAATGCGCTACGAAACCATAATTTAAAAAATCAAATCGACAAATGTAATTCTTTGCTAAATCCACGGAATATTTAGGACATATTCTCACCACCGATGGGATCAATCCCAACTCAAACAAAAAAACAGTAAACCAAAATATAAAGTTACCCGAAACCTCTAAACAAATTAAGTCCTTTCTTATTGTCACCGGATACTAGAGAAAATTTATAAAAGACTATGCGAAAATTGCACATGGAATGATAAAATATTTAAAACAGGATAAACCCAATATATAAATGCTTTCTTTAAGTTGAAACGACTTTTAATTCATACACCAATTCTTCGTCACCCCGATTTTAAGAAAAAAATTAAATTGTGTACAGATGCAAGTGAAGTTGCGATTGACGCAGTTTTAACGCATGACTATCATCCAATATGCTATGCTAGTAGAACACTAAATGAACATGAAAAAATATTTCACCACAGAAAAAGAGCTCTTAGCTATCGTATGGGGCATTAATTATTTCGGACCATATGTATATGGAAAAATTTTGACCTTATGACTGACCATCAGCCACTTAACCCTAGAACACACACCCAGAAAATACCACGTAAACACACACCCTTATTTTGCGGTTTTTTATTGCTTATTCAACCGATTTCTATTATTTTTTTTTTTGTTTTTGAAATGTATATTTTAGTATATAACAAGTATTTTGTCTTTTGTTTCATTCGAATATTCCTACTGGTTTCAGCGATATGGGCAAATAAAGTCAGGACATGCAACAGTGGATTTTTGTTTTTGTTGTTGTCCTGATAAATACAAAACAAAATAATATAATTTATAATAATATACTTGTAGAGTAACAAAGAATACACATTTTGGTTTTTATTTCATTGAAATATTCTACCTGGTTCAAAAGATATGTGCAAAAAGGTCGCTCAAGGTATGGGTACGTAGGTAGCAAATACACTGGTATAACTGATTTTTGTATTTTATATGCAGCTGCAAGGGTGTTGTTATAAATGCTGCCTGCTGATATTTTCATTATTGTTTTGGTGCTCAAAAGTGTAAGAAGTGAAAATAAATATAACTGAAACTATAAATAACTGGATACGAAATGACTTCAATAAAAAACGAATATTTATCTAGTGCAGCATATAGAAGGTAAAAAATGTAAAATGAGCAACAATGTAAACATATACTATTTTTTTTATTATGCAGGCTAACTGAGGAACAGCTATAATCATATATACAATCTTTATTTGATGAAATTTGTGACGATGACGCTCCCTATGACTTTGACTCAGAAGATGAAGAAGAAATTCAAATCAATGACATTGAAATTGCTGATGACGATGCTGAAGTTTCGCAAAGTTCCGCAGAAGTATTACCTGATTATGCGGACTATGAGGATGATGAAGAAGAAGAAGTAAAAGAAAATAATGAATTACCCGCTAGTGCCGAAAAATTTGTTGCACATGATGGTACTGAGTGGATGAAAGAACCAAATGTAAGTCGTCAGGTACTCAGACAAAATATTATAAGAGAACGTTCTGGACCAGCTAGATGCACTGAAATGTTGTCAATAGAGCAAACATTCAAATGTTTCATGAACGTTGAAATGGGTGATATAATTATGCGCCACACAAATAAGTTAGCAAAAGAAACTTATAATGCTTACAACAATGTGCATCCAAACACAACTCCTAAGTCATGGACGCCTGTGTCAATAACAGAGCTGTATGCATTTTTTGGCATACTTATTATGACTGGTGCGAACCATAGCAATGGAGAACATGTTCGAGATTTATGGAGCGTCAAAAACTATCCTTTATATCGCGCCATAATGGGAGTCAACCGTTTCTGTTCGATATTGCGGTTCCTAAGATTTGACGATAAAAACACTCGTGCAACATGCTTACTAACTGATAAAGCAACACTGATCAGTGAGTTGTGGACGATGATGAACAATAATCTTGCTGCACATTACAAGCCCAGCTCATGCTTGACGATTTATGAACAATTATTTTCTTACTGTGGACGCACACGGTTTACGCAGTACATACCGTAAAAACCTGCCAAATATGGTGTCAAGGTTTGGCGGATTTGCGATGCTACAAATGCATATCCACTGCATGGACAAATATATACTGGCCAAGCAGAAACTGGTAGAGAAACGAACCAAGGCGAACGAGTGGTGAAGGATTTGTCTGCCAAATACCAAGGAAGTGGCCGAAACATTACAATGGACAATTTTTTTACGACCTTGCCAGTTGCAGAACTGCTTCTCACCTGGAAACTCACGATCGTTGGAACTTTGCGCAAAAACAAATCATATATTTTTCAAGAAATGAAGCAGAACAAGAACAGGACAATTCAAAAATAATGTGACAATGTGCTCTTATGTTCCCAAAAAAATAAAGCAATAATTTTGCTTTCGACCATGCATAATGATGCTGAAATAGCTGACAGTGGGAAACCTAAAATAATTGAATATTATAATCGTACCAAAGGTGGTGTGATCGAATGGACCAAATGTTTGCGGAATATCCAACACAAAGACAAACAAAACGATGGCCACTAGCGATGTTCTTCAACATGTTGGGCATTACAGCTCTTGCAGCCTACATTGTCTTCGATTTGAATAACCCTATGTTGCCTTGGAGAACAACCAATAAGCGTAAGCAGATCGTCCGCAGCTTGGCTGAAGCATTGTGTATGCCCATTATTAAAGCCAGAGCCATAAATCGTCAAGTGACGCGAAATTTTTCGACTAAAATTGCTATTGAAGCATATTTCAACCGACCGGTGGAATCAATGGTGTCAACAGCAGCATCAACATCTGCCGCAGCGCGCACGCCAAAACCTGTGTCCAGATCTTGCTATTTATGTTACGCACAAGAGGAAAAACGCCGTAGAAAAACCAGAAAGCTGTGCGCCAAATGTAAAAAGCCAATGTGTCTTGAACATTCGGTCACATCAACAAATTGCTCTATTTGCCATCATTAGATATAAGATGCATTTTTATAATAAAAGTCAATAATATAATGTGTGAAATAAATATTTTTAATTTTTCAAATAAAAAATAATATAAAAAATGTTTTTTTTTTTTTGATTATTATGAGGATTTTTACTATTGGGGTACAAACGTATCCCGGGTGTGTGTTTACGTATATAATGTGTTGGGAAGGCTGTAGCTCCTGAACCAATGGTCCCATCTGGTTCAAATTTTGAATTTGAACTCAAAACTAAATAATCTTCCCAGATCCGATGTTAGCGGTTAGAGGTATAGCGGTTCAAAAGTTACAACACTTCAAAGTTGAAAGTGGATACATTTGTACCCGGGTGTGTGTTCTAGGGTTAAATGCAAACTGGAACTACTTAGTTGACTTTTTCTTTATCAACATTTTTAAAATAAGTTTTTGGTTTTTTGCATATTTCGATTTATTTTTACATACCTGGTTCCTCAGTAAGTCTGTGTCCCAAAAATTCATGGTTAAATAAATTTGTATAAATAACATATGCATACTTACATACTATTAGGGGCGGATCAAGAAATAGTGTATCTTTATGGTGGGGCGGAGCGTGTTTGAAATAAATATTTTCTGGACATATTAAGATTATTATATTAAATACCCTTATACAGTTTAATATCATGGTGGAAAAATTTCAAACCGACCATCTAATAGCTAATCCTACCAAGTTAAAAAAAAAAAACACATTGTAAATCGTAGACGTGCGGGCGACATGATTTATTGCAATGTATAACACTGTAGGTAATTCGTGTGTTGAATAGAAAAATATGACAAAAGAAAACGGTGTGAGCCAAGTTTAAAAAAAACTTGCAAGAACTTCTTCTGCACTGACTTTTATATCACGATGCGTGTGCAGCAACGTCAAGCCGATCAATCTATATTGAAGAATGTTCATCCTCAGCCACGTTTCCATGCGACGAATTGTCAAAAGAGCGTTGAGAGCTCGCATTCACAGAAGTTTTGCAAAATAATGCGAGTAAAACTATGAAATATGGGATGTAGGTCTACATTGCAGTTCTTCAACATCTCCAATACAGTAGTCGGTAATTTGTTGTCTTTTAAATCTATCTATCAAACAGTAAATAAGATTTTCTATTTCTATTCTATTTCATATATTTTTTCTGGAAGCAGCAAACTCAGCTGAAATACTATAATACTTCTATAGAAAGGCGCGTCTTCAAATCTTAGCTGATTGTATCCAACAGAGGAATGTACACTGAGGCCCTGTAGTATGTTGTTTGTCGGCCGCAGATTCTTGGTTTTTCTTCGTCGACTTTCAGTTCTGATGCAATTTTTTTCATGTCTGAATTAATGGATCGAAAATTTTGCTCAGCTTTTTGTTTTCGACTTCGGAACGCTACAAGCAGCAAATCTATCATACCTGATTCCTTCGCTAGAACGACAGATTCTTTCTGAAATATCACACTGAGTGAATGAGTTAGAGAAAGAATCATATAGGCTGAAATCCCAATTATAAAATTAAATGTGCACAGGGCTGCTATGAATTTCCCCCATTTCCCCCGCTGAATCTGCCACTGATGCTATATAACGTATGTCAATTACGTATCACGTTTTTCTTCGCGCTAAACACCTAAGCTCTTGAACCTTCTATATTGGAGGAAAAAATGTTTGGAAATATAATTTCCATATACAAAAGTCGCCATGGCGTTCTGATGTCTGATGTTGTTGCTGAAAAGTAACGTGCAAATTTTCCAATTGAAATATTCTTAAAGCAAACTTTTTGAAAGAGAAGTTTAAAGTGAAAATGGTAATGTTGACAAGTATGCCAATGATATGCGTACCATTGGAATCATCGATTCTACATATTCCCATGTTTTTTTCGTGGGCATTGCGGTATCGAGAGATGATTAGCCAAAAACATCGCACTGTGTCCAAAAATAACACAGGTGACATTTGAATTTAAACTGCGCACGTCGAAGGATTTGGAGAATTATTTTTTTTAGGTTAATATAATAGTACTGTCAGTCACATTTATTGTCAAATTTCATGTCAAAATATTCATTAGTGATTGAGATACGTATCGTTTTGTGAGCTGCTAAAAGTGAGTTTTTTGTGATTTCGAAATTTATTGAGCATTAAATTTTGTTTACGGAATCAATTTTCTTCTAGGGATACGTTGAGGATGGTGCATAAAGCCTTTGGTGATGAGGCTATGTCTAAAAAAAATGTTTAAAGTGGTATAGTGAGTTCCAAGCCGGCCGTGAACGTGTCGAAGTCGAAGAGCGTCCAGGGCGACCATCAACCTCAACCGACGAAGCTTAGGTTCAACAAATCAAAGATTTGGTATTGAAAACCCGTCGATTAACAATTAGAAAACTTGCTGATGAAGTTGGCATATCGAAAGGCTCAGCCAATACGAATACGAAGGATGTTTTGGTCCTCAAGCGCGTCAAATCTCGACTGGTACCGAAAACATTGAATTTTTTGGAAAAAAGCCGTCGCGTTGAAGTGTGTGAAACGATGCTTTCCGATTACCAGGGTTTTATTAAATGCATTATACTGGCGATGAGACTTAGATCTATGCTTACGACCCCGAAACAATCGACGGAGACCAAAAAAATCGCGTCAAAGTCGCTCAAAAATCAAGGTCATGTTGACCGTTTTGTTCAATTATCGTGGTGTTGTGAATTATGAATTCCTTCCAACTGGTGAAACAGTCAACAAGGAATATTATTTGAACGTTTTGCGTCGTTTGCGTAACGCTATTTGGCTAAAAAGGCCGGAATTGTGGAAAGACTATTCTTGGTTTTTACACCACGATAATGCACCATCCCATACTGCCTTCTTAACTCGTGATCATTTCGCCAAAAACTCAACCCGTATCGTTCCGCAACCACCGTATTCACATGATCTGGCGCCGTGCGACTTCCAGCGTTTCACCAAGCTCAAAAGACCGCTCCAGGGACACCGTTTTTATACGATAGAGGAGATTCAAGCCGCAGCGAAGACCGAACTGAAGGCCATCCAGGAAAGTGACTACAACCAGTGTTTCGAAGATTGGAAAATCCGTTCGCATAAGTGCATTGCATCGGGAGGGGATTACTTTGAAGGGGATGAAATTGATTTGGAAGAATAAATAAAGAATTTTCAAAATAAATACAATGTCACCTTTTTTTTGGGTACAGAGTATACCTTATCCACAAAAGCGCGTAGCTGGGTCTTCTGGTATTGAACCGTACAAGTATCGATAAGATGGGAAACATGAGTGTCGGCTAAGCATCTATCTTAAACTACTAACTTACCAAATATGTTACAAAAGGGATAACAATCAAACCTAGTCCACCAATATAGCTTGAGGCTCCAATTCCAATACCCCGAACTTGGGTAGGATACAATTCGCCAGCAAAGGGGTAAATAATTAAAAATGAGGCTGAAAGCAAAGCTTTCGAAATTAGGTATATGACTAAAGTTTCATTAATCGCGTCTTCTGGAATCGAAACAGTTATAACGCAAGCAGCTCCTCTATAATTTATAAAGTTTATGGTTAAATACAAACGAAACGTTTAATTCTTACCCTAAAATCATTGATAAACTTAAAGGCCATCGACGTCCAAAGGTGTCCATTAAATACCAGCAGCATACATAACTTGGTAATTCGACTGCCGCGGACAAAAAGAAGCTAAAGTACTGATCATTGCCCAATGATGGACCATAATAGCTTAATCCCAAATACACAGTTTCATTAGCAAACCAACTTAGTGTTATCAAAATAGTCTTTAATCTCATGTTCGGCGTTCTATAAAAAAAAATATTTGCTTGGTTATATATAATAGTAAATTACAAACAATATTATATGGAAATAAAATCAAATATATGCGGCTATATATTAGATCATCCCGAATATATAACGAACTAGTTCACTCTTTCATTGAGACCATATAGAAAAACACAAAATAGCATTCAAGTATACTCCTGCAATTCGCAAAAGTCACATGCCGGTAATACTTATGGGTTTTGTGAAACTTAATTAAAAAAAAATGTCACGTATGAATTCAATATGCATTATTTGAAGACACCTTGTAATATTTGGCACCTTATTACTTTATTTTACTAAGAAAGGTCTATATTCAGCGCCAAGATGTACATAAGTATGTCATGACTAATACGTTTAAAATTGAAGAGAGTCTAGTGTATTGCTAAAATCCAATGACTACAAATAACCCCGCAAGAAGTAGTCTAATGGTATTGAATCATTATTTTTCATAGATCATTCACAATTTCTTGAAATAATTTATATGCATTTACCGCACCACTGAGGTGAAAGTGAGCCTTATCGGAGAAGGTGATTTTCTTATAAAAATCGTTATCAATTTCAAGTTGTTCCAAAGCAATATCAGCAATTTAACAACGTTTACGGTGGTCCAATGGCTTCAGTTCTTGAGTGAGAACAATTTTTGTGAATGCAAATCCAAATCCTTTCTCAAAATTGCACTTACTTTACTTTACGTTTTATTTCGATCAGTTCTTTACTTTATTGATACTTGAACTTTATGTAAAGAAAAAGACGCTCGAAATTTTCAACAATTCGGCGGAAATTGAATAATTTGTAAACCTTGTACTTTCGTATATTTTTCCATGATAAAATTGCTAACATTACTGAATTCAATGCAAAAAATAGACAAATCATGATGTTTAAAAATGGCGGAAGCGGCACTTAGAAGTTATATCATATCAATTTTCAGATGAGAAAGATAGCTTACACATTACCGATATATTCGATACATAGTTTGCTAAAGCTTTGTTTTTGTTTAAACATGTTGTGTTCAAGAAAAACGAAATCAAATATAATTTAATGTATGCCCAAGACTCTTTCGTTATAAAGATAAGAGTTCGCCATTATGTTTTAAAAATGATTTCGGCCAAATGACCGCAGTGGCTGGCTTGAATAAATTCCGGGTGAGAGGCTCAATGGCGACCACTTATTGCCAGTGCTAACGTTCTGAATATTCTCGAGCTTATCTGCGATATTACAAAACCCCACAATAAATAACCCTAAACTGCTAAACTGTAAGAACAAAATTTTGTACGGAACTATAAAAAAGGTGGTCAACTACAAACGCAGTTTCAGCATCGAATCGGGGATAATGAGATGTTTGAATCTAGCAAAAGAAATTGGTCTCACTACTCGCCTTCAATTAGCTACAAACAGCGCATCACCGCCATGGCTCCTGAGTAAATCTTCGTTTGTTACTAACCTCATGCAATACCCAAGGAACTCAACTAACGCATCTACCTACCACCAACTTTTCTATGAAGCAACTCGTCCACTTGTATCGAGTTCGTGGACATGTTTATATACAGATGGTTCAAAAACGGAACATGCAACAGCTTTTGCAGTGGTAAAAGAAGACGGTTCTACCATATATTCCGGTATACTTCACCCCTGCAGCTCAATATTCTCTGCAGAAGCGTCAGCAATTTTTGAAGCAGTGTCACACGCAGTAAAAAGCAACCACAAATACCTAATTCACTATTACGCGACCATCAATCTAACAGGTGGTAAACCAACCTTTCCTATTACATGCTCATACCACGATGCCCAAACTTTCACCCGTCTTCGCATCGGACATACAGTGTTGACACACGAACACCTGCTCAAGGGTACGAATCCACCACCATGCCTCCTATACAATGCAAACGCTACATCAGTGGATCACATTTTGCTAAGCTGCCCTGCACTTGCTGCACACAGACTCACCACTTTTGGCACAATAGATCCAAAACAATTACTAAAAAGTACCAATGCTGCTAACATAAGACTTATAAATCAATTTTTATTAAAATGTAAAATTAAACATCTTATATAATTTAAATAGCAACATGTACAGTATACTTCACCCTAATTCAATTATCACTATTAAGTATAAATAATTTAAAAAAATAACTACATTGTAAAGAATTAGGTAAGCCGAAAGCCTCAGTAGCTAGTGCTTCTTTCAATCAAAATGTAAAATAATAATTGTATTACTATTTTACATCTAATAAAAAAAAACAGCATTGCTATATCGCACGATTTTGGATGCCACCCTCAGGTAAACGGCGTGAAATAATGCGTCTAATTATCTAAAGTTTTGTTGAACAGGTGGACTGGCTTTATTTTTGAAGAAATATTGACTGGTGATTCTATTTAAAATTTATTTTCTATATAACATTTTTTGATGCCAATCTAAAGGACTAAGACCAATGTTAATTTTGAAAGTTTGAACTGCTAATTTTTGTAAATTAATTATGTCGATGCAAACTTAATGAATTAGCGCTCCCCAGTCATTCAAGAGGGGAGAAGTTGGAAGTACATTCAGCATGGTGTGATGCCACCAAAATACTGTACGACCACTTATGTTCTTATACACTTGCGTTTGAAAAAAATTGATGTCGCGTTACATAATTGGTTGGCATATAAGGACGCGTCCGATATCTTGGTACACAGCTGGGAATTTTCCACCGCACACAAGCACAATAGTCTGCAACATGATGCTCACTGCTCATCGATGCCATTAGATGGTTTTTATTCTGGATGTTAAAAGAAACTGTGAGCAGCTTTTGAGAAACGGTATGATAACAATTAGCAGTTGGCAGAAATTCACGTTGCGCGAGTTATCTATGTATGACTACAGAAATAATTGCAACAGAAGTTAAAATAATAATAAAATTAAACAACAAATATTATTAAAAACAATTAATAAAAAAAAACAACAACATGAACCATATAAAAAGTAAAGTAATCTAGTACTAATTTTTAATACTTTTTTTCAATAAAATCGAATATGGCAAACTTGGTTTTGCGAAGGAACATCAAATCAACAATTGTTTCTTGGAGGAAATTCAAAGTAATCGTTAAATTCGTCCAAAATTAGTTAAATTTATTATTATAAAGTATATTTCATTTTTCGCTAGGAAAATATTAAGTTTATTTTCTTTGTTTATTCTCTCTTGCTCTTCTTATGTGTATCATTCACAATGCGTAACTAGCTGTCAAAACTAATTGAAGAAATAATGTATTTTTTTTCTTGAGCAATTACTTGAGAGCTGGATAGGAACCTTTAGTAACGAAACTCAAAAGGAAATGCCTGTCAATTGTCTTACAATTTCTAATAGCGCAATAAATTTATGTGATAGCATGAGTAGGAGACAAAAAGCAAGAGGATAAGCGAAATTAAAAAAAAAAAAAAAACACCACAAATCAAAGCAGCGAAATAAATTACAAATATTAAAGAAAACAAGAAAAACTCAGAACAGCAAGCAGTACCATAAACATCAACATCAACAGAAGCTATAAGCAACAACCGCAACACCACTTTGAGGAAAATGAAGAGAAGTAATGTAAGATTAAATTAAATACTGAAACATATTATCTTGTTATATATATAATATATAAAATTTACATGTAACAATGTTAGTTACCGTACTCTTCCGAACCAAATTTTATATGCGTATTCGGTAGGTCTAAGAATCGGCTACTATCTATTTTCCATACCCGTAAGTGATGGGGGTTGATCACCCTTAAAGTTTTTGTTTCTAATTTTTGGACGAAATTTTATTTTTTTTTTGTTATAATGTGGCATTAAAAATACATACAACCTTAAAGTTTTACTTTTTTATCATGAATCCCTATATTTTTATAGTCATTTTAGTAATTCAATCATTTTTTATTCCGCTCCGTAATTATAACTATAACGTTTTCCATCATTAAGTAATTTTATTAATTCTATTTATATGTGTTTTGTACAGTGAGCAATGCTAAGAAAACACAAGGGGCTGATTGGAGCCGTAATACAAGTAGGTCCAGAAGTATGAGAGATAAAAGATCCCAAAGAACCGAAAAACGAGTACAGCAAGAAAATGCTGATCCACGTGTGAGCATGCAGCAATTGCGTCAAGAACAGTTAGAAGATACACGAGCTGAGCGCAATGAAGTTATTTCTTAAGAACAACGACAATCACGTTTCACGGTTAACAGATATGGAACAAATGACCAATAACGGCTACAGGTACATCGTTCATTTACATCTGACTAATTTTTACGTCTACGCCCAGCATAAGCCCGATATTAAATATTATGCTGATTAAGAAGTGGTAATTGCTGCTTTGGATAAGGAATGTCCGCATTGTCATGCTCCCAAATTCAAAAATGAGCCACCTGGGATAAGTTGCGCGTCAGGAAAAGTGCAACTACCTGAAATTGATACACCACCTGAACCAATGAGCGGTTTACTTATCGGTACGGATCCATATTCTAACGTATTCCTGAAGTAAATTCGAACATTCAACACACTTTCAAATGACATCGTTTGGAGCAACAGAAATAGTTCGAAATACTAGCGCTAATGGTCAACAATACAATTCTACATTCAAAATCAGATGCCAATTTTATCATAAAATGGGCTCATTGCAACCACATAAATTTTTACAAATGTACTTCATTGATGGCGAGAATAATAACCTTGATTAATTTTTTGCCAGGCGCATCTTTAGCGATTTGGCACTCTATTGAACGAGCACAATGAATGTTGATATATTCAAATTAATAAAGCTATGCTGCCATTAAATATTCAAAATAAACCTGACGCAGTGTGTAACATTAAAAAACAATCGTCCATGGCCACCGTGATGAAACACTGTAAAATTATCATGTGGGATGAATGTACTATGGCGCACAAACATTCAAATAAGGCGTTGAACAGGACATTGAAAGATATTAAAAACGACGACAAACCATTTGGCGGCACTCTGTTGGTGATTTCAGACAAACACTTCCCGACATTTCACATTCAACATACGCTAATGAGGTCAACGCTTGCTTAAAATCATCATCCATTGTAGGTAATATTAAAAAAGTACAACTGAAGATAAATATGCGCATTCAAATGCTTTAAGATTCATCCACTGAAACATTCTCAAAATAACCCTCAGATATCAGTGATGGAAAAGTTGCTACAGATGAAACTGGATGCGTAAAATTACTGACTGATTTCTGCACAATCGCTGATTCGCAAGATACTCTCATTAAACAAATATTAAAAAAGTTTTGCGGAATTTTCGCTAGTTGGCGCTGAAAGCGCATAGTTCTAGCTTTATTCGTCGCATCGGGTCATGCTAAACCTTTTTGGAAAGCTTATTTCATGCGCTAACACGTGTTTGATTGATTGTCGTTTCTTTTAAGTCGTTCGTGAAATATAGCGTTGCAAACATGGAGCAAAATAAACAGAAAATACGGCATATTTTACAGTACTACTATGATAAAGGCAAAAATGCATCTCAAGTAGCCAATAAAATTTGTAGCGTTTATGGACCCGATACAGTTTCCATTTCCACCGCACAACGATGGTTTCAACGTTTTCGTTCTGGTGTAGAGGTGGTCGAAGATGCACCATGATACGGAAGGCCTGTCGTCGAAAATGCGATAAAATCGCTGAATTGGTTGAAAGAGACCGGCATAGTAGTCATCAAACCGTTATAAGCCATTTGAAGAAGCTTGGAGTCACTAAGGAGCTCGATGTATGCATGAATTGATTCAATAAAAATGCCGCAAAACTTTTTTGACGAACCAATATGTGAATGTACATATATACGTATGTTTAAAAAACTGGTTTGCCAATTATAACTCTGTTATAACTTTAAACAGCAAGCAGAATTACACTAATAAGCAAAAGGCATTGTAAAAAGTACAAAATGAGAAATAAAAGAAAACATATATACTGAACATACAATTTATAAATTCAAACACACATACATAAGTATATGTATGCAAACCAACTTATGATAACTTGGAATTTACCTAATAATACGGTTTAGACATATAGAAACATATATACGAGTATATACATACCGGCTCACATGTGTGTTGAGTGCAGAAGTTAAATACCTGCAAATCTCATCTCTCTTTTACTATTGTATACAACTTTCTTTCGTCATCTACTCGAACCGCGATTAGAACAATAAATTGTATTTACATAAATTGCATGCCTACATAGTATATACCACATATACATTTGGACAATTAAGTTATTAGAAAAGAATACAATTTTGGAAAATAAATAAACGGAGCGTTACAGAATTTGATAACACGAATTAACAACAAAACGGAAAAAAATTATTATATAAAAATATATAATATTATTATACCATCTATATTATACATATATGCACCTATAAATATATTCATATATTGAAAGTCCATATTGACAACCGGTTCAAGCAATACCCCTTGTATTTGCACAACAAAACAAGCAGGTGCACCATATTAAAGTAATTTAAGCATACTTATATGCATACGCAGCACATATCGTGCACACTTATATACAAAAGGTATTGACACATTCCGGCACATAAGTACGAGGGCATACCATTAAATCTGAAAAACAAAACAAATAAATATACTCGGAATACATAAAAAAAAAAATAAAAATATTATAATATTAAATTTTATAATAATAATTATAACAATAATACACTTTAACGCCATCGCAAGTAGATACAACGGCGGACTTTATTAATTTTATCGGAAATAACAAACTCTTATTTACCCTAAAGAGTTTTCGGTTGATAAAGTTCTCAGTATACACAGAAAGAAAATATATACAAATATTTTACAAATTTACATTCTCTAAATGAATACAGATTCAAAAGAATCTAAAACACCTCAATTCTTGAAAATTCCCAAAATGATTTGTGACGATAAAAGTCCATGTACACCTGCAGAAGCTACACGCTCTAAGCAAGGTGCTACAAAACAAAAGAGGGGGAAAGACATATCAAACTCCAAATTCATTTCTAAGAGTGACTGTCTAATAAAATACTGCACTCGATTTGCTTCTTCGCCGATTCAAGACAGTTCTCAATCGGCGCTAGAAATAAAAAGCCAAACGATTGAAAATTTTTTGACACGTCTCCAAGCTGCATATGACGCAGTTGTAGATACTGACGAGTCAGAGTCTTCTGCTTACGCTAAATTTGAAAACTGCTTAGACCAGTATGAAGACACAAAAATTATGATCGCAGATCAACTAAAACTTATTAAATCAATCGCACCTAGTCCCCATTCGAGAGTAGAGCTGCCACAAATACAAGCCCAAGAAAAAAGTTCTGGCATTCACCTCAAAGTGCCAGCATGCGATACGGAAATATTTCATGGAGGCTATGAGCAATGGCCGTCATTCCGGGACATGTTTACTGTCGTGTACATAAACTATCCAAAACTATCGCAAGCGCAAAAATTTTATCACCTCCGATACAAAACAAAAGGTCAAGCAGGCGTAATAGTAAAACAGTTCGCATTAAGTGATGACAATTTCAATTTGGCTTGGGAAGCTCTTAAAGCAAGATATGAAAACAAAAGAATATTGATCGACAAGCAAGTAACGATACTCATGAACTTGCCGAAAATTCAAAAAGAAACAAATGAAGAATTCATAAAATTAGAATTCACTGTTTCAAATTGTTTGTCGGTTCTATCGACACAAAATGTTCCCATAAACAACTGGGACCCTATTTTGGTAAACATATGCACCGAAAAATTAGCAGAAAAATCATTACTTTTACGGAAGCAACCGCTTTCATCAAGAAGAGACTGCCTAACGTGGCAGCAAATGAAAAATTTCTTAACTGCCCAATATGAAATTGCGGAAAGGATAGATAAAAAAATAGTCACAACTAAAAACGTTCAACCCGACCTAAATAGAAGCTTCAATAGACCCCAAGTCAATAATAACAAAAATTCAAATATAAGCTTTTTCAAAGCACAATCGTTCACATCTGAACAGAACAAATATACTTCATGCGAACTATGTACAGGAGGTCATAAACTCAAAGCTTGCAAGAAGTTTAAAAAATTAAATATAAACGAAAGGAACAACTTTGTCAGGTCAAAAAGACTCTGTACAAATGCTTGTCCCACTCACACAATCCTAATACTTGCGAACGCAAATTTAATTGCGTATATTGCCACAAAAGGCATCATTCTATGTTACATCTCAATAACTTTCCCAACACATCTCAAAGTAGCGCTTTCTCAAGAAAAGCCACGGGTTAAGGAGCAACAGCAACTCCCGAAACAAAAACTCGAGAAATTTGCCAAGAGACACCATGCTGCTCAAAGGCATTAAAAACTCAAACGCTACACAGCGAAAGTCATAGTAGAGTACTACTACCCACAGCAGTTGTCTCCATCGAACATCGATAAGAACTGTTCAAACTAAGAGCCCTAATAGACCAAGGATAACAACGATCACTCATAGCGTCTAGGGCACAAAATAGGCTAAAACTGCCAACAAAATAAGCCAATTATGAAATTACGGGAATGGGCGTATGAGTAGTACAAAACCAATAGTCCACTACGCGACTTTTAAATTAAAAAACTAAACTGTGCTCCATACTTAGCCATTCGTACACTCCACAAACTGGCAGAAAATACAAAGTCAGAATTTCCTCTGGCCACACAAATGTTAAAAACACAGACATATGTAGACGATATTCTTCCTGGAAGCCACAGTCTTCCGCTAGCATACGATACCTTATCGCTGGTAATAAATGCCCTCAATACCGCAGGGTTTCCTTTAAAAAAGATTAGAGCCAATCACCCAAATATTTTAAAAAATATTCCTAAAGACCATTTGTTGGATACTAATTTCCTTATATTCGAAAAGGAAAGTACAACAAAAACACTGGGCATACAATGGAATGCGATATCTGACCAGTTTTCATTTACTACAGAGTCAATATCCGCATTATCCGCCATAACAAAGAGACAAATTTTATCATCTGTGGTGAAACTTTTCGACGCCGCAGGATGGCTTTCGCCAATTATGATACAAGCGGAAATACTGATCCAAGAATTATGGCTAGACGGAACAGACTGGGACGAACAAGTGAAGCCACTTCGCTTAGAAAAATGGTCCCAGTTTGCTAATAATCTGAAAGACATCTCGCAGATACAAATTCCACGGTGGGTAAATTATTCCCCCGAATACAAAGTGGAACTACACGGCTTCTGCGACGCCTCTGAAAAGGCAAATTGTGCCACTATTTTCGTGCGTACACAATACGATATTGCAACTACAAGCCACCTACTGGCGGGAAAGGCAAAAGTCGCACCTCTTAAAACGATAAGTCTGCCACGACTTCAGCTCTGTGGCGCTTTGCTAAGTTCCATGGTGCAGACCCACTTAAACATGGCAAAATATAAGTTATACCTCTGGTCCGCTTCCGAAGTAGTTCTAGCCTGGTTAGAAAAACCACCACACGCGTGGAAAACATATATTTCTAATCGAACGTCTCAAATACTTGATCTACTTGACGACATGTAGCCAGTGTTGACAATCCTGCCGATCTTGGGACAAGAGGGTGCAAACCTCTTCTTCTCGCCACCACCACTCTCTGGTGGAATGGCCCCCCATTGTTAACAGAATCTCCCAATTCTTGGCCACAAAAGCCAATGCGCAACATAATTTCCCCAGAAAGTTGAAAAATCGCCACTTATCATACTACAATGGATGGTACTGAAATCCTTGAACGATTTTCATCATTCGCCCGAGCACTCAGAGTAGTCGCCTATATTCTCAAATTCGCAGAGCGACTCCAACTTAAGGTAAAGGGAGCAACTTGCCCTCAATGCGATACATTGACGCACTAAGACTTACAAAAAGCAAAGGTCGCTCTTATCGCATCAACCCAAACGCGCTACTTCAGCCGCGACCTGTTGTTATGAAGAGAATCGAAGCCAATTGATAAAAAGAGCTCACTTTTAGTACGAAACCCCTGTTTGTTTATTCAAGCCTTACATATAACGAACGCCATCCCATAATAATACCAGAGAAATCCTCATTTGCCACATTATTTATCAATTATATCATATACTCATGTTACACGCCGAACATCGCTTCATGCAACATATGGTACGCCAAGAGTACTATGTTCCGCGTCTTAAGCCCCAAATCAAGAAGTGCATTTTCACGTGAAAGGTCTGCACTATGCACAGCAGAAAATGAGAACGCTGATTATGATAATTTCGCTCTGCCTTTCACCACACCAAGTGTCGACTTTGGTGGGCCTTTTCAAATAAAGGCTAAGGTCTCCCAGCCTGATAAAAGGCTATCTTTGTCTGTTTTACGACAAAGGCAGTACACCTTGAGCTATGTACCAATCTGACAAAGGAGGATTTTCTCGTGGAATTTGTTCGCTTCGTCGGAAGACGTGGCTTTCCATCCAAAATCATGAGCGATATTGGTAAAACATTTATCGGAGCTCAAAGAGCCACAAAAAAACAATTTGTGGATTTTATGAAACAAGTCTCACCTGACATTGTACAAAAATATGCTTCCCAAGGCATCTGTTGGCACTTTATCCCCCCAAGGGCTCCACATATGGGTGGTTTATGGGAATCAGCCGTAAAAAGCTTCAAGTCACATTTCAAGAAGCTAGCAGGCACTTATAAATTTAATTATGAAGAATTTACGACATTGTTAACCAGAATTGAAGCCGTTCTCAACTCCCGGCCTCTTGCTGTCCTATCTTAAGATCCATCAGATCCATCAGCTCTCACACCAGGGAATTTTCTTAAAGGAGTGGCCATTCTGGCCACACCTGGGCCTGGCGTGGAGTCGCTTTTCTTATTAAACAGATGGGAAAGATTTAAAATTCTCCATCATGATTTCAGTCTTCGATGAAAGACGATTATTCAAAGGACCTCCACAGAAGGTACCGGTGGTAAACACCAGAAAACGCGCCTAAGCTTGGAGATTGTGTCTTAATTCATGACAATTGTCTCCCCCCCACTGAATGGCAGATTCAGAGAAGCTTTACCACGGCTCCGACGGTCATATTCGCGTAGTTGATCTCCGTACGCAAAACGGAAGACTAACTCGGCCACTTGTTGAACTATGCTTTTTGCCCACAGCCGATAAAACAGACACATAAACCGTAAACAATAAAAGATAAATCAATATAACCTGCAAAACGATTCACGAATAATATCTTAATGAAAACCGCAAAAGTAATAATAGATAGGTGATCCACATGACTACCCACCAGTGCCACCTAACGTAGCACCAACTATCATATCCGTACCTGCCACAGACATATATCTTAAATAATATCTTTGACAGATCAAATGGATGCCGATATGCCGCCAGCACCAACGCCAGCCGTTCGGTCGACCATTCACGTGCCACGCACGGGGCCTACACCATCCCCTCGGAATCCCATGGGCACAATGCAACCAACCGGTGCCCGAAGTGCAACACGCGCAAATCCGACGCCGGTGCCAGCAGACCCGCAGCGCCTCCGATGCCCGCTTTGCCGCCGCCCCCCACATATTTAAGAGGATGCTGCCTCCGCTTCGCCAGCAGATTGTCCAGGCACATGGCGACTGCCTAAATTGTCTGGCAACTACCCACTCCACACCGGAGTGTACATCCGGATATACGTGCCAAATCTGTATGCAGCCGCATAACACACTCCATTACGGCAGACCAGTACCTGCCTTCTCCAGTCGTGCTACGACCCTACGACCACAGACGAACCGTGCTGAACCAGAAGAGCTGAGCCACCACTAGAAACACGAAACGTACTAGGCGCCAACAACACAATACATCTACGCGGCGGCGTCAACCTAGGCCGCGGTCTCGCCAACCTACTGGGCTTAGTAACATGGTGGCCACCTTGCAGCAATTGCAAAGACTAATTGGCTAATAATTTGCCTAGGGGAGCCGGGATGTCTAAATAACTGTCAGCCTACACCGTCATGAAGCACAGCCACCCGATATTTCAACACCCCACATTGGCAGACAAAATCATCATAACCAACAACACACCACACTCACCACTCACCTTCCACACCACTACAAATCACACCAATACACTAAAATATGACACCACACTAACAACCAGAACCCAACAGCTTTCACAAAAGAGACGGACAACTCCAGCCGTCGACGCTTCGCTTTTTGCTTCCGCACCCAACGCACTTGCGCATACGCTTTCCGCAGCATCGTTTTTTGCTTTCCTCCCATGTACCCAATACTATATATAAATAAAATAGAATTCCGAAATTTGCACATCCAAAAGAACCTGTGCTGTGCGTTATTTCTTTTATAACAAAAAGTGAGTTGAGAAATAAAATAAAATTGTGAATTTGAAATCCAGAAAACCCGTTCTGTGCGTTGTCTTTTTTAAACTAACAGTGAGTTTCGGAAATAAAGGTGACTTCACCAGTTAATAAAACACCACGAAATATGTGAAGTTCACGGAGACGATGCTATGTCAGTTCGTGTAGGACAACAATGGGTCGATCGCTTTCGTTCTGGAAAATTCGATGTAAAAGATGCGCCATGCTCTGGTTGACCTGTCGTTGAAAAAGTCGATGAAATTATAGAAAACATTGACCAAACCGTCACATAAGCAAACGTGACAGCGCTAAGGAACTTAAAATTCATCATCAAATGGTTTCACTATGAGCTGCTCCAACCTAGTCGAACGATTGATTCTGCATTTTACTATCAACAGCTGATGAGATTAAAGCAAGCAGTCCAAAAAATCGGCAGGTACTGATCAACAGAGAGGACTTCGTCTTCCATCAGGATAACGCTAGAAGCTGGGAAGTTTCGATGCATCCCTAATATAGCCCTGACCTTGCACTATGGGATTACCATTTGTTTCGGTCAGTGTTAGACCCTCTTAATGAAGTAAAGATGGCTTCAAGACAAACATGTGAAAATTATTTGACGCAGTTTTTCACCAAGAAACCAAAAAAGTTCTACACTGATGGAATAATGTTTCTAGCGGAAAAATTGCAAAAAGTATTCGACCAAAATACTATATTTTTGGTTCATTAAAGCTCATTAAATTTATATATGTATATAAAAAAATAAGTTGAAATTTATTAGAAACTAGCTGACCCCGCAGCCGTTGCCCTGCGTGAATTTATGCGTTTTGAAATGGAAAGAAAGTTAAATTTATATTGTGTTGAAAATCGTTTATTTGCGATTTTTTTAAATTTTTATTAATGTAGCGCAGCTTGATAAACAATTTTTTTTGTTTTCTGTTCTGGTGCATAAATATACAGAGAAGATGGGTTTCCAACACGTGAACACGCCACGTATATCTGGTCGTGTGAAAAACATGGCTTTTTTTTATGCCACACTTCTATCTATCTATCCTTTTGTCCTGTTGATTGCCATCACAAATGCAATTTTCTCTGTTTGAAATGAAATTACTGTCCCCATATATTCGGTAACTGCGTCACAATTATTGGAGTTTTTTACAGTTTCAGTGAATAAATGAAGATTGTGAAACATACTAATGACATATCTAACTTTGAGTTGCAAATTATACTGCGCTATACCAAACCTGTCCAAAGAATTTAGAAATTCCACTGGATAATTCACGGCTTTGTCTTCATTGTCAAGACGATCGATCCATTTGTATAAGCGCAAACCCTTCTGAATTTGCCTTTGAATCTTCCAGTTTAAGTCATTAACATCGGTATTTTTGGCAACTAAAATTGCGCGGGCTCTCAAGCAATCGCAGTTATGACAATTTGCCATTGTTGGGATAAACGTGATGAGTTCTTCTTTCGTTGAAGTGAATTGACAATAGGCAGGAAAAATTTATATCAAACCAATGGAAGTATCAATCGGAATTTGCCCATTTCCATAAAATGTCATCGACAATATCATTTTTTTCGTATCACTTAATTGACGCGAATTTGAAAGACGACATATCGAAATGATCTTCGCGAAAAGTATGCGAATGGTCAGTGGCATGCGGAGTAGCTATCGCATTGTCCATCATTTGATTCCAGTTATTATCATGTTCCAGTGACTGTACTTGCTGGCTTGCAAACACTCTACTATTCACAGTACGCCATGACTTAAATGAAATTGAACCGCGAGGCGCACCGTAGTCGGAAAACTTTCATGAAATGCAAAAGTAAATATCCTACAAAGCGCTTTATTGCAGTTCACGTATCGACCCATTTGATACTTACTGATCTCATATCATTCAAGGCCAATAATCGCAACGTTGCTTTCTTTGGTGACGTATTTGCAAACGTATTTCTGTGATTTCACCAAACTGTAATACTCAAGTTTTGAATGTGAATTAGACAACAGTGGCGAGTATAGGAGTATATATCCATGTGATGTCAATTTCGATATTCACTCCTCTAAATTGAATGCTAAATGTTCTGCCATTGTCGTCTATTGAGCAACGCAGATACAGTGGATATTCATCATTTCCAGTTTGCGTTTCCTAAAGAAATGCACGTGGATAGTGTTTCGTGAATTTATTGTCAGACATACAAAGCGAAGAAGGATTGTGGTGTTCGCAATGTTCATGGACCATACTGGATATTCTGGATCTATCTCTGGATTAGGAATTTCCGCAAAACTGATTGCATCAATTTAATCTAAAGTAACCACCATCCATCATCCAAAAAAGAAGAAGCGGCAAACCCCTTTTTTGCCCCTCAACAGAGTACCTCCAGCATCTAAGAGCACGTTGATTCAAGATAAGGTCCATCAAACATCGTAACTGAAAAGTCGTGTTGTGACATCTTGACGATGGCTGAGTGGCCATCGCGGTCCATAATTCAGCACTATACTACTGTCTATATGTCATCGCATCCTGGGAGTACTTCCTGCATTGCCTTGCCTTAGGCTGCCATAAATTGATGCCAAACAGAACGCCGACCGATATTAGCGCGACCCCTTCGTGGCTTCGTACAAATTTCAATCTGTAATTGATCTTTTTATGTGAAACACGCATAAAGTTTTCTCTGAATAATTTTAAAAAATTTTTCTTTTGAATAGCGGGATTAAAAAAGCAAGCGACCGAAATTGAACGATTCAAATAATTTACAAATCAAAATATTGAAAAACAAAACAAACATAAATTGAAAAAAAATTATATGAAAAGAAATTATTTTTTAGAATTGTCCAATTTTCCGACTTTTCCTAATTAAAAGTATAAGGTATTTTTATTTCTAAACCTTCCCCGATCCACAACGAACATATTAAAAAAACATTTATCAAATTTGGTTCAGTCGTATGAAAGTTATGAGCTTCGATTCATTTTTATTTATATAGATACGAAAAGACTTTTTCGACTACTTCTTCTTCTTTTCTGGCGTAGAAACCGCTTACGCAGTTATAATCGAGTTAACAACAGGGCGCCAGTCGTTTCTACTTTTCGCAAAGTGGCGGCAGTTGGAGATTCCAAGCGAAGCCAGGCCCTTCTCCACCTGGTCCTTCCAATGAAGTGAAAGTCTTCCACTTCCTCTGCTTCCCCCGGTGGGTACGGCGTCGAATACTTTCAGAGCTGGAGTGTTTTCATTCATTCGGACGACATAACCTAGCCAGCGTAGCCGCAGTATTTTAATTCGCTGAACTATGTCAATGTCGTATATCTCATACAGCTCATCGTTCCATCGAATCCGATATTCGCAACGGACGACAAATCTCTCGAAAACTCTAAAACGTCGACTTATCAAATGTTGTCATCGTCCATGCCTTTGCACCATTAAGCAGGACGGGAATAATGAGTGACTTATAGAGTTTTTCTTTTGTTCGTTGAGAGAGGACTCTACTTCTTAGTTGCCTACTTAGTCCGAAATAGCACCTGTTGACAAGCGATAACCTGCATCGACAAAGAGATGATGTGTGTCGATTCTCTCAGCACGGGTATTTTCAAAGATTTGGGGCATGGTGAATATCTTGTTGATTGTTGATTTGAGAGGTCTAAGGTCCAATCAGTTTGTTGACGGTGGGCTTTTATTTTTAACACAATACGCTCGATAGAACCTTATATAGGCTTATTCCACGGTAGTTGGTGCAGTTTGTGGGGCTCCCATTTTGTGGATTGGGCAGAGCACACTTAAATTCCAATCGCATGCATCATCCGACCATATTTTACAAAGAAGCTTATGCATGCTCCTTATCAGTTCTTCGCCGCCGTGTTCGCCTTTCTCGACCGTCCTATATATTAATAGTCCAAATCGTTCGATCGGGTTTTGAGATATGGGGTGGGAAACTAAGCGAAGCCACGCTCATTGTTCATTTTTTACATAGGCTCCCACAAGGCCCTCCCATATTACCTCTTTAATGTCTGTGGGGTATTCAGTTATTGATTTATCGCACTTTTAGTAGTTTTGAAGAGTACCCTTATATACGTAGCGACCGGGCCTATCTTCCGATTTTATCTTTTTTCACACTGTCGATAGGAGTTCTTATAATATGTGAACTCAGCAGATTTGGTTGTTGTAGCTTCAGTGGTTTAGGAGGTGCTCCTTTCTACTGCGATCTTATTTCAGTGCATAGTTATCGCCCTTAGTAACTCGAACTCATAATTTTTTTTTGTACTAAGAAACTAACATACCACTTTAAAAGTTTTGCTCGAACGGAGGGACAGACATAAAGTCAACCGGATTTCAACTTTTCTCGTCATCCTCATCATTTCTTTATTTATACTAACTGACATTTTTTTTGCCTTTTAAATTATTTATGGGATCCCTGTGGTCTGGAATTTTTAAAAAATCGATTTTTGATAGCTCGAAAGTATAGTCTTTCAAGAATACACTGTAAAAATTTTGGAAGGATATTCACATTGTTTTAGCTTATACAGCCGTTTTAGCAGGTAGCGCAAAGTAACTAAAATATAGACAAACTTTATCTTTAAATAAATATAGACAAATTTATCTCAAAACTACTTTTTTCGGCGTGCCGTTTATGAAAAAAAAGTATCCATCCCAATCACTTAAAATTTTAATATGGTCTTTATCAGATTAGATTTTAATTTTAAAAACTTCGATTTTTTCGATCTAAAATTGGTCCAAAAATAGCTGTTTTCAGAATCTGAACTTCAAAAGCGCGAAATACGATAAAGGAATATAAAATAACAAACGCCAAGCAATATTATTTTTAAGTTATTGTAGTTTATTTCTTAAAATTACATATCACTTACTAAATGCGACAGTAACACTAACAAACAACATGCTAATGCTAAAGCGTGAACAATATTTTCTATATCTATAGCGAGCACAAACAAACTGGATGGTTTACCCACTCGAGAGCTACGATTCTTGGAATCTGGATCCGTGCCGATAAGTAAACCGCTCAATGGTTCAGGTGGTGTATCAATTTCAGGTAGTTGCACTTTTCCTTACGCGCAACATATCCCAGGTGGCTCATTTTTGAATTTGAGAGCACAACAATGCGGACATTCCTTATCCAAAGCAGCAATTACCACTTTTGAATGTGCATAATATTTAATATCGGGCTCATACTAGGCGTAGGCGCAAAAATTAATCAGATGTAAATGCACAATGTACCTGTAAGCGCTAAGGGTCGTTTGTTCTACATCTATTAACCGTGAGACGGCATGATTGTCGTTCTAAAGAAACAACTTCATTTCGCTCAGCTCGTGTATCCTCTGATAGTTCTTGACGCAATTGCTGCATGCTCACACGTGCACCAGCATTTTGTTGCTGGAATCGTTTTTCGGTTTTTTGGGATCTTTTATTCATACTTCTGGACCTACATGTATTACGGCTCAAATCAGCCCTTGTCTTTTCTTAGCATTGCTCACTGTACACAACACATATAAATAGAATTAATGAAATTACTTAATGATGGAAAACGTTATAGTTATACTTGTAATTATGGCCTGGACGAAAATATCAGTTTTATAAAAAAAACAAAAAAAAAAAACATTTATAAAAAAATTTGACGCATTAGTTGTAAAAAATTCAAATAATTATACAAAAAAAAGTATAAAAACAATAAATTTCGTCCAAAAATTAAAAACAAAATTTTAAGGGTGATCAACCCCTATCGTTAGGGATATGGAAAACAGAAAGTAGCCGAACAGAATACGCATATAAAATTTGGCAAAAATCGGTAAAACCGTTTCGGAGGAGTACGGTAACTAACATTGTGACATGGAAATTTTATATATTAGACTAGCACACACAGGGTTCACAGGCATTTTCTTGCGTGAAATTATCGTCACCTAAAATGCAAAAGGCCGTAAATAACAAAAAAATTTAAAAACGACTTTTTGATTGATTATGAAGTACTTAACCGAAACACATGTACTCAGCAAATTTTACATGCATACGTCCAAAAATAACGACTTTATAGGCGAGAATCAGAAGGCCGCAACTACAACTTCAACAATTTCATAAACCAAAAAGCCGTAACTACCCTTTTTTCATTATCTTTGATTCAATTTCAATGTGACACATTGTGTTAGCCGTAATTACAGTTGTTTTCATTATCTTTCATTCTTTATCAAATTGTGTTATTGTGTTACTGCCTTTATTCCCGGAATAAAACAAAATTAATAAAATGAGTACTAATTGTGAAAATGGTTGTAATGAAAAACTTAAAAAAAATAATAAAAGGTCTGGAAATATAATAAACCGATTGAAAGGAAAAAAATACATGGGACTATCGAAAAACATTATTAGTGAAAAAGCTCCAAGAGAACTTAAAGCTGGATGTACTTCAAAATTCTGTGAGAAAAGTGCTATGCGGAATTGTTCGTAAGGAAATATTTAATGGGTTCTGGAAAATGTCATGGGATCAAAAAAAATGTATGTCGTTAATCTTGTTGAACGCGCAAACATAAAGCGAATTGGTGTTGAGAACTCTAGAAGATCAATTACAAAACGTTACTATTTAAACATCATTCTAAACGTGTTCGCTTGCTGACTTGTGCTTTCATATGTTTTTATATACGCTTGGATTAAATGAGAAAATGGTGAGGAATTGGGTAAATTTCAATGACTCCCATGGCACCAATATTTCGCCTGAAGAACAAAACAAAATAACATCAGAACGTAAAGCATTTACTAATGAAGGAGTCTTATTTCAAAAACGTTTAAATTTTCTGGAAAAATGGTTGCATGACATTCCTAAGTTTGAATTACACTACCGAAGACAGTATACGGAGAAACTGTACTTGTAGTCCGATTTTAAAAGCTACAAACACTTCTATGAAGTTTATTCTAAAGACGGCGAGACTAATGAAGTAGTTGATGTATCTTTTCCAACATTTATGGCAGTATTAAAAAAACAAAACTTTTGTATATTTAATCAAAAAAATTATACGTGCGACACCTGCACATCATACGAATCGAAGAACTCAGCCCAAGATCAGTACGACATTCATAGAAAGGACATGAGAAATGAAAAGTTAATTGACATAGAAAACGCCAAATCAGGATTACACTTGTTGTTATGCATTGACATGCAGGCAGTGAAATTGATTCCACAGACAAATGCAAATGCCACGTTCTATAAAATTAAATTACAAGTACACAATTTCACAATTTATAACGTTATTTCACATGAATCTTACAATTTTGTCTGGGACAAAACAAATGGTACCCTTGTTGCTTCTACCTTTGCTACATGTATAATAAAATACATAAAAAATTCCATTAAAAAGTCACCAAGTATTCATCACATAATTATATATTCCGATGGTACTTTCTACCAGAACCGAAATGTAATTCTCTCTAATGCAGTATTATCTTTATGTCTTCAAGAAAACATAACGATAGAACATAAATATTTAATAGTGGGACATACACAAATCTAGTGTGATTCGACCCACTCCCTCATTCAAAGAAAAATTAACAAGAGACAAATAAATTTACCATCTAAGCTGTCTGGCTTGATTAGAGAGTCTCGAGAGAACCCATTTCCTCTAAAAGTGCACCACGAAAGTATTCCTAAACGCTATGTATGTATTGGACCATGTAAAATTTAACACACATGTATAAATTATGTATAAAAAACTCAGTATCTTCAATACAGGCAAAAAATCCGGAGAGCCAACTGTTTATATGACCCGTGCCTTGGCATATGATCCATCTGGAATAATTTATTATAAAACAAATATCAACGACGATTATAACGTTTTGTCACAACGTACACAACAAAAATTTAGGGACATCGAACCTTCACAGTTACATACCGAAAGAATATCAATATCCAAAAAGAAATGGGAACACCCGCAGGAACTTAAATTTTTACTCTCGGCTGACTGCCACAGCTTTTATGATAATATACCCTTTACATCTTAAACCTATTCTAATTTGCTATTTGTATTGCAGGTTTTGTTGTTTCTTTTGTGTTAAAATATATAGAATACTAATAAATAGATACAAAAAGACATAACTTGTTAAAAACTTTTTTATTTACAGCCTAAAAGCACATTTTCTTATTTTAATTATTGCTTTTTGGTTTCAGAAAAATAGAGTGCAAAAGGCCGTAACTAACATTTCTTAAAAACTGTTTTTTCCCATTAATTTGGTTTTCAGAAACAAACTCGTCTTTGTTTTCTAAGTTTAAATCTACAATTTGGATATTTAGCTTTAAGTAGTCTTTAATCAATAACGTTTTTTGCTTCTCCTGTAAAATACTAAAAATGTTAGTTATGGCCTTTTGCATTTTAGGTGACGTTATGTGTTTTGAAATTAAAGAAAAAGTTGAATGTACTATATTTTGTGTTTAAATCATTTATTTGCGATTCTTCTAGATTTTTTTTTTTTAATGTAGCGCAGCTTAATAAACAAGGGTTTCGGTTCGGCTGCGTAAAAAAGATGTGTTTCGGATTTATGAATACACCACGTACAGCAAGCCCTGTGAAAAACATGGCATTTCCAGACTTAAGCCACACTCTTCTAGCAACTATCCTTGTGTCCTGTTGATTGTCATTTCAAATGAAATTTTCCCTGGAAACTGGATAGGTTTGAACTGAAATGGCAAATCGTTGGAACTAAAAAGAATTCGTAGCACAAAGCATTTGGCGCCCTTGTATTCGATAGCTGCTTCACAGTTAGTCGGGTTCCAATGCATAGTTTCGGCGAATGAAGATTGCGAACCATAATAATGACAGATCTAACTTTGAGAGGCAAGTGATGCGGCGGCATACCAAGCCTCTCAAAAGAAATTAGAAATTCTACTAGATAATTAACGGTTTCGTCTTCATTGTCAAGACAATCAGAATTTGCAATTAACAATTCTTAGCGAATACGATGTAAAATGTCTTGGGCAATGTAATTTTTGTTCGTATCCCATAATTGACGCAGATTTGAAGGCGTGATCGTGCAAAAAGGCGTGATCGTGCAAAAAGGCGTGATCGTGCAAAGTATGCGAACTTCAGTGGCATACGAAGTAGCTTTCGCATCGTACATTGTTTGATTCCAGCGATTACCAGTTTCCAGCAATTGTAATTGCTGGCATGCTTCTCCAAAAGTTGCACACACCGCACCGTTCACAGTACGCAATGACTCTAATGAAGTTGAATCGCGTACATTAATCAATAGCAACCGAAAGTAGAAGCAATCGTTATTTTTCGGGTGGATTGTGTAAATTCATCCTAATGCATTAGTTGAGAACACATCTATAAGTCCATCTACTGGTTGGCGATGCATCTCATGTATAAGCCATTTCTAAATAGAGCAATTTTCTCGCAAACGGATCTCTGACGCAAGTCTATCAAATGCTCGTCAATGTCGATTTTGTTGTTGGCAGGGGTTTCCGTTGGCTGTACTAAATTCTCTGGGTTGAAATACACACTTTAGCACAACAGTCGGAAAAGGTTCATGAATTGCAAAAGTAAATACCCTACAGAGCGCATCATTGCAATTCATTGATGGACCCATTTGATAATTACTGACAATAAACGTCATGTTGCATTATTTGGTAACGTACTTGCAAATGTATTTCACTAAACAGTAATACTCAATATTGATTGATATCAAGTGGGATTGTGGTGTCCGGTAGGTCCGTGAGCCATATTGATTTTCAACACTTCGTATAATAGTGAATCTTTCTCTACATCAGAAATTTCATCAATTTGAGCTGGTATAACCACCATCCACCATTCAAAACAGAATGTGTGCATGTGGCAAACCTCTCTTTTGGCACTCAACAGAATACATCTAGTATCTAAGAGCACCACATATATGTACGTTGATTCAAAATAAAGTCCTTCAAACATCGTAGTTGTTGTTTGAAAAGCCGCGCTGCAACATCGTGATGTTGTCGTAAGTCATCGCATCCTGCGAGAAAAAATTCCAGTCAAGCAAAGTGTCGCAAAAAAAATAATAATTTTAATAAAATAAAAGAAAAATAATATAATAACTAAACAAAAACAACCAGAACTATTTAATCAATCAATTGAATAAAATGGCAGAATGAAATCAAAATAGCGAAGAATTGAAAGCTGTGCTTATACCTGCAAATACAGCTAACTTGTGAGCAGAAATAAATACTCTCAAACAAACTTTGAATGACTTAACACAGACAAATGGGCTTACTGAATACGAACCCGAAAAAATATATTTAGAAATTAGTTGCGACGAGTCTTTAGAAATAATAAAATCCCTGCCAGAGGGAATCCTAGTAAATATGTTAATGGCGAGAAGTCGCAATTAAACCATGAGTCTATATATAAAAGGTAGCCGCAGATTTTGCTGCGGTTACCATATTACGTAAAAAGATTGATCAAAGCGCAAATGACGTACTCTCTAATCATGAGACGCTGTTAAATTTTGAAGAAATACTTTCACGATTAGACTTCGCTTATGCCGGTAACCAACCGGTTCACATAATTGAACAAGAGCTTAGTGTTTTGCGACAGGGCTCAATGACTTTAAATGATTACTTTAATAGGGTTAATAAAAAACCTTCGTTACTTATAAATAAAGTCACCGTGATGGTTCCCAGACCCCAATGGCAAAAGAATTGGCTAACAAACATAGGTAAAATGCATTTAGAGTATTTGCAACTGGTCTCAATACATCTCTGTCTACTATTCAATTTTCACTGGTTCCACCAGGTTTGCTAAATTCATTAGCAAAGGCTCAAGAATTGAAGTTTAACAACCTTCAAGCTGGTTTTGCTCTACAATTCACTAGGAATTAAAGAGAAAATAATACAAATCATCAAAATAATTTACGATTTCCGTTCACTAAGCCCTGAACCTAATTTCAATCGTGGTTTCAATAGGAATCCCACTATGAACTTCACTTGGCCCGAACCCATGCACGTTTGTTACTAACAAAGGAATTGATACAATTTTAATAATAATTTTTTAAAGCAACAACAAGGAGATAAACGTGCAAAGAACAGCAGACAGTTTAGTCTCTAACCAAATCCTAAGGTTTAAAGGGTTAATAACCTATATGAAAATGCTTTTTTAGACGAGGGCCCAGGTAACCTCTATAATCAAATGAGGTGCAAATACCAGACGCAGAGTCTTCATAATGTTAGACACCAGTGCAACTAACTGTTATTGTAGACCAAATATATTAATAAGGGATAGGAAGGAAGGAAGCTAACAATAAAAAGAGTAAAAACTATTAACGGATTCACTACAATAACTCATTATTACGAGGCAGAAATACTCAATGTTAAAGAACGCAGATAGTGACAGTGAAGGCAAAAATTAATTTCGAAAATGGATTATTAATCAATAATGCCAAAAAAATTGTATTTAAAAAATTTTAATAAAACCAGTAAAGAGAATATGAAAATTGTGGAACAAAAAAGTTCTATAGCGCCAGTTGACGAAATTGCCGGCAATATTATTCTAGAAAACTATTTTTCTTCAAATTTAAAAGACTTAAAAAATACCCGCAAATGCAGTTATCCAATGATAGGCCAAAATTCTGAATGTTATATTCATTTACAAAGTGATCTCGAAAATAAAAAAGTAAACGAAAACGAAAGATTGTTCAATTAAAAAACTAAACATTTAAAAAATTAATTCATGCAACAACTGGCTCCTTTATTTGGAGTAAACAATATCCATGTCCATTGGCGGCCATCAATTTCGTTGATGAAGAAATAGAAAAACTGTTGGATAATGGAATTATCAGAGCAAGCAAGAGTCCGTACAATTCAACAATTTGGATTGTCCCTAAGAAGTGAATTAATGACGTTAGCACACGTAAACTTAAAATGGGTGTCGATTTAAAAAAAATAAATGAAATCACTATTTCGGATAAGTACCCATTAACACATTTCACAAAAAATTGTTTTAACAACTGATGCGGCAAATATAGCAACAGATGCAGTATTAAAACAAAATGATAAAACAAAAACATTCAACAAAACTGAGAAAAACTATGCCACAAACGAAAAAGAACTTTATGCCATTGTATGGGCATTAAAAACTTACGAAACTATCTTTACGGCGTGTCTGACTTAAAAATTGATATCGATCACCAACGTTTATCTTTTGCCAAGAAAACCTATTTAAAAATGAAGACGTAGCATGCAATAACCGAAAAATTCGCACCAAAAATATTTTACAAGCCTGGAAAAATGACCAGAGTAGCAGACGAAAGAAGAATAACAACTGCATCTAAATATTTTTTCATGCTCAGAAATTGAAAATTATTACCTGTATCGATCATATTCGAAATTCTTTGTTCTAAAATCAATTTAAGATAAATTTAACATTGATTTAGAGCTATTGCAAACCTTTCCCGAAGTAAAACAAATAACTCTTGCAAAAAAAACAAGTTTTCTACCCCTAAAATTAATACTATGATGAAACGCCTCAAAATCAAAATATTTTACTGTATTCAGGAAAATTGAACGAGTATATTCAACCCTAATCGAGAGAGATCGATGCTTTAAAGAAAAATATTCGATAACAGGTGACCTGGAAACAATAATACGAGCCGCAAAACAGTATAATTTGATATACACTCAGTCAAAAACATCAAACCCAAATATATTTCATTAATAAATTAATCACCACATACCTTTAAACAAGAATTGGAGAAGATGCTAACATTCCACAATAAAAGTAAAAAACGAAAAATAATATGTGAAAAAGTAATAGGTAAAAGAAAATAATAATTAATAATAGAAATAGATTTATTTATAAATATAATACTAATTACTTAAAGGTTTCTAATATGATCATTTTACTTTTGGCAACTCTAAACAGCTCACCAATGGGGCTGTTTCTATTTATGACGAATATGGGGACTTTTTACACAACTAATTTAACTAATTTTCAGAATATAGTAACAAAGGAAAATATATATTTTTACGACATTGTCTTATCAAAGGGAAAACTTGTTCCGTTCAGGATGGTTTTTATTTAAATAGTAAGATGAATGTTCAGTAAATTTATTGGATTTAATTATAATATACTAGATAATTGCTCAGAAGGCTATATTACGCGTTGGTGATGTCACTCAAATGAAAATTAATAATTCTCATAGAGATACCTTATAATTGCTAATGAAAATATTAATGGCAACTGAAGAATTTCTACAAAAGAAACGGAATCTGAATTTTCGTGATAGCAACTTTATTAGAACAATTAAAAAAAAAATCATGCGAAACAGAAAAAAGGAATAAATGAATTAGGAACACTTTGAAAATGGTTAGCAAAAACACCCGACCATGATGACTTTGTAAAAATTAATGACAAATTTAATGAACTAGTAATAAATAAAAATAATCAATTCACAACAAATTCATAAATTTGTAAAATAATAACAGAATTGTTTTTTATATTAAATACAGTAACGTTTGGTAAAATTGGAATTTTAAATCCAACTATTTTGGATTTAAAAGAATTGAAAATCAACAAAGCATCAGCACGGAACTGTGACAATTACAGACTTAATGGGCATTTCAAAATTTAAAATAGCACTAAAAGGGGTCATAATTATCCTTTATATAAGATATCCAAAAATGGAATTAACATGTAAGTTTAATGAAGTAAGAGCTATTGCTCACTTAAATGGTAAGATTATAATTGTACAGAATATTATACATACATTCAGTTTCACAACACTCAAGATTGTAAAACCGAAATTGATAGATCCTATAGTACATTAAATAAGCAAAACGCATGCTTTTCAGAAAATCTAAATACAAATCGTGAAAATTTTTTTTTTATTTATTATTATTTTACATTGTACCCAGTATATAAAAGTAAAATATGTACTAACAACAATTCTAGTTTAACTAATTAAGAGATATACTTAAAAGCTAAATATTAAGAAACACATTTGATGCTACTGTTGTCTTACTAGATCGGAAGGTTCCTTGCGTTTCAACCGGATTTCTCGCCCAGCAGTTTCGATGAGTCTGGAGTCTTCCTCATTAACGTGCTGTCTAATCCTCAGTTCGAGACACTTTGCTAATTTGGAGAATTCATTTATCACTGAATTCGCGCCTAGAGCAATTACTAAAGTCCTTAGTACCTTATTTTGAAAGCGCTGAATGCTGGCAATACAGCTTTGACTTGAGCAACCCCACAGTTGGGCTCCGTAGGTCCAAACTGGCTTTAAGACTTGATTATATAATAACAGTTTGTTTTGTATTGATAGCTTGGATTTATTGCCTGTAGGTTGTAAAGTTTTCCAAATTTCATATCAAGCTCGCTCCTTTTTTTTTTTGACATGCTCTTTCCAGCGTAGCTTAGCATCTAAGGTGATATCTAGGTACTTAGCACTATTATGGTGTGGTATAGGAATGTTATTTACCTAAATTGGACAATATTCCGGCCTTTTCAAGGTAAAGTCAACATGAATTTATTTGGTATCGTTTAATTTGATGCGCCACTTAGATGCCCACTTAGTAATTGCGTTGACTGCTGTCTGCACTCGTCGACTAGATACTGAAGTTGACTCTCCAGCTGCTAACAAAGCTGTGTCATCCGCAAATGTCCCTGTCATATAACTAGAATCAGACGGGAGGTCACTGGTAAAAAGCAAGTAAAGCATTGGCCCCAACACGCTTCCCTGGGGAACACCGGCTTCTATCAGTTGCAAGTTTGAATATGCATTCTCTTGTTTAATGTGGAAGTATCTATCTCTTAAGTACAAAGCAATTATTTCACAAACTTGTTTGGGTAGCATGTATTTCAATTTGAGCAGTACACCCGTATGCCAAACTTTGTCAAAAGCTTGAGACACGTTCAAAAAGGCCGCCGTACAAACGTTCTTTTTATCGATTATATTTTCAACGAAATTAACAAATCGGTGTACCTGGTCAATTGTTGAATGGTGGTCACGGAAGCCAAATTGATGTGTTGGTATTAGCCTATTTATGAGTACATTCTCAAAGATTTTAGATAAGGCTGGTAGTAGCGAGATTGGCCTATACGATGTAACAGCGTGTACTGGCTTACCCGGCTTGGGTATCATTATGACTTCAGATACTTTCCAAAGCGATGGCACGTGTCTTAGACATAAAGCACTGTTTATAATGTTTACAAGTTTTTTTATACAATTCTTTGGTAAATTGCGTAATATTTCTCCAGTTATTAAATCGTACCCAGGTGCTTTTTTGAGTCTTGTATTCCCGATAAGATTTTTAATTTCTTTAATAGTAACAGGAGAAATGCTGATGTGTGGATCCATCCAACTATTTTCACAGTTTATCTCATACCCATCGTTAAGCGTAAATGTTTTTCTCAAATGATTTGCAAATCGGCAGCTTTCTGTTCATTCGTTTTGGCCCATGCAGTTTCGTTTAGTTTTAATGGTGCTACATGTTTTATTTGTTTATTAATATTTCTTGCAGCTTTCCAAAGTGAATAGTCGGTGGATTTATCAGCTGTGAGTTTAGCCAGATAAGTTTTGAATCAAAAATTTTTAAACTCTTTAATTTGTACTCTTAGTTTCGCTGTAAATTTGTTAAGCTCAGTTTTGAGAGCAGAGGACCTAGTTTGCTGCATCTACTACTTAGATTCACGTGGGTATCTAGATCGGTGGTCATCTCATTTTGGACCCATTGATCGTCCTTCGTCTTCAATTCTGCATACGCATGTTTGAAAATCCTTATACTAGTATATGGGAGCTAGGGGAGTGTTCATACTATTTGATTCATTTAATGTACAGGGATACAATGTTAATAGAAAGGGATTCTGTCTGAATTCCATAATAATATAATAAAGTTCACCAGAAATTCCAAAATATTTATATATGTATATATAATTTATATATATATAACATATTGTTAACATAAAAGATGTTCCTTGATTTTCAATAATATGGGTTATATTTTGACCGATGTAAATATGAATATAAAAATACTTAACAAAAATTACATGACAACAAGACACGATCTGGAAAGCTTCAGATCTGGAAAAAGGGTGTTTAAAGTAATATAAAAAATACCTCTACTTGGGTTACCCTTTACATGGTCCGGTTGACTCATTTTTAAAAATCGTTATTTTAAGTATATGGAGGTTATGGGAACTTTCCGATTTTATCAATTTTTAGCACTAAGATAAATTATTACCGAGAAAGAATGTTGTCCAAGTTTAATTGTTTATGACCCCTATTTTTGCTAAAATGTTGCCCATAGACACTCAAATCCACAGGTGTTATTGTCAGTTTTCAATAATTTTGAGATGTTAAATGAATGTTATTTATGTTTGAAGCAGCAATGAAGCTTCATTGCACATTGTAAAAATAAGGACATAAATGAAATTAAAAACTATGTTATATGGAAAGTAATGGTGACTTTATTTTTAAATTGGTCTAGAACTTTCTTTCTTTCTGTAGGTAGGCAGTGTCGTCAATTTGACGGATAGTGATATGAGCGTTTTACTATTCGTCGATGTGCGTTTTAATGTAAAGTTAAGATTTTTTTCGATAGCGATTAAAAAATTAATGCTTTATCAGGAGTAAGTAAACTA
Organism: Bactrocera correcta; assembly: GCA_027475135.1. Classification (NCBI taxonomy): domain Eukaryota; kingdom Metazoa; phylum Arthropoda; class Insecta; order Diptera; family Tephritidae; genus Bactrocera; species Bactrocera correcta. Next base: position 76,286,273 of record CM050322.1, on the reverse strand, counting down.
ATATCAATAAGCTTTTTTGTACTGGTCAATATAGTGGCTAAATTTTATTTGATTTTACCACTCATATTGATGACCATTAAATCAATAAATTGTGTTAAATCTACAGATTGCAGCTACAGCTCATTGCATAACGCGAAATATCGTGAAAAAAATTCAAGTCACTTGCAGTAGCTACATTAATTAAGGTCTGCAACAAAATCGTTATGTTGATATTATCAAAGTATTATCAGGAATAGTTCAAAAGAGACCTTATAAAAATGCACATAGTGAAACAGAGATTAACTAAATTTAGAGTTTGTGTTGCTTTGCGAATTCATGCACAAATCAATAATGCAGCCAAAACTTTACAAAAATGCGACCTTAAACATGGGCGAGGCAAGTAAAGTTTTAGCAGAGACCAAAGCATTGGTATTGATATCCATTTTCCAGAAAAAAGACAAAGAAAAGTAAAAAAAAAATTTGATGAATTAGCAGCTGATCACCGATTTCCAAATCGAGAAAAATATTTATATGATTTTCTAACACCAACATTTTTATTCAAGCTACAATAACCGAATTTGCTGAGTACAAATCTTTTAAGAACCTCTACCGACACTGTGAAAATGTCTTAAGACGGAGGATAACCCCGCTACGAGCGCAATCAATCAACAACAAAATACGCCAGAGACATTAAATTTTACCACTGAGATGGTACAAGAGAGCTTTATGGGAGCCGGTTTGAAAATTGAACGGTGGACGTAGCACCGCCCACTTTTTGGTGAAAGCCCATATCTCGGAATTCGACCAACCGATTTCGACAAAATTTAGTACGAGACATTCTTTAACATTTTCATATCACAGTGTGAAAATGGACTAAATGGGACAAAAACTACGCCTACTTCCCATATAGCATAATTTTTACTTCCACTTGATTCGTTCAGTTTCCAGAACAAATCAAAGAGCAATTGATATAATGGGATGAAAATTTGCACGAATAATGTCTTTAGTATGTGATACGTAATGGCTAAAATTTGTCTAAATCTAATAAAAACCGTTCAAGCCTCTAGGTACCGAATATTTAAACCCCAGTATCTATAATTGACTTTTGATCGAAAATTTAGTTCAATGTGTGATATCTATAACTAAAATTAAGGGATAATCCTTCTCTTATAATTATATGTCTGTGTGTCAAAAATGGGTTGAATCGAACCAATACTTCCCTAGCCACCATATATTTAATATTATATAAAGATGTGAGTAAAAATAAGAGAGGGTGGTTTGTTCATAACAATTTATTTTTGTGCCTAAAATAGATAAATTTGAGCGAAAACTTGCCCTAGCCTCTATATATGTAACTAATATCGGGATTTTCAGTCATCCGGCTGACGTTACTGTATAAGAGTAGTTTTACACCTTAAAGTATTTCCATGACTTTGATTTGTGCAAGTTGCTAGAGTATTAAATGTTCAGTTCCACCCAAACTTAGCCCTTCTTAACTTGTTTTTTACTCCAATTTGTTAATATTTACCACCTAGTTTTACTTCAACTAGCTCAAGACAGTCCATTCTTCAATTATGTAAGAAAGTAATGAACAAAATATTTAACGGAAATTTTTCAGCAATGTTATTATTCTTTACAACTTCTGTCACTTCTGCAGCAGCTGAAAGGCTAATTAAAATTAATAAAAAAAAATTTTAAGAAACAATACGGTTCATACTCGACTCTGACTTTTACGGTTAATAGCAATTAAAAAGAAATCAAGCCTGGATTTAAGCGAAAACTAAGGCCAGTAAAAAACAAGTAAGGAAGGGCTAAGTTCAGGTATCATCGAACATTTTATACTCTCGCATGATAAAGTGATAATCGAGATTTCATAATCCGTCATTTACATATTTTTTTATTTTGCTGTAAAATTAATTAGATTAGATCAGCTTGTGTACTTTGAGTATTGGATTGTGTAGGATTTAAATGAAACGCGCAGCCGCAGCATTTGTCTTAACGATTGAACAGTTTATTGATAAGTAACAAAATGGAATCAAGAATAATATATTGCATGTAATTATTCACGAATTCGAAATTGGACGTATGCGTTGTCATTAGCAGGGTTGTTTTTTCAAGTAACATTTCAACAGCCCACTTCAATGCAGATGTTCTTACAAATGCTTTGTATCTTATTTCATATTCAACAACCCCAAAAGCTCGCTGTTCTTCTTCTTTGGTAAATTCTTCGTCAATACGTCAGCTATCATCTGGTTTGTTGATACATATTCCAATCTGATTTCACCTCATTCAACTATATCTCGCACAAAATGATACCTGATGTCTATATGCTTAGTCCTTGCATGGTGCACTAGATTCTTTGCAAGGTGGTGGGCACTAAGGTTGTCCCCATATAACACTGTTGATGTTCGTACATCACCACAACCTATTTCTATAATTATGCGTTTTAGATGTAACGCCTATTTTACTGCAGATGACATAGACAAATATTCTGCCTCGGTGCTACTCAAAGCAGCACAATCTTGTTTTTCTGATTTCCAGGAAAGAACCACCAGCTAAGAAAAAACATAGCCGGTGTAAGATCGACGGTCAATTCTATCGCCGCCCCAGTCTGCATCTGCATACCCCTTCAGTGGTTCATTGCATGCACGATAATGCATTTTTATATCTATAGTTGCAGCAACATACCTCAATATATGCATTATACCCGCCTGATGCTCACTATGAGGATCTTTGTTACGCTGTGGCAGCTTTGCTACGGAATGGAAAATATCTGGCCTCGTCGAAAGTGCTAGCCACTTCAGCGCACCTATTGTAGACTGATGTCTGGTTTACCTTCTTGCAAACGTCGCTGCCGCATGACACTTAAAAACCAACATCTAGTGGTGTATATGCCGGTCTGCATTTACTTATACGATGTTGCCGTAACAAATCTTTTATGTACTGTGACTGCCCAATTGAAATTTCGCCTAATTCGCCATCTCGCTCCTTCTGCATACCAAGAAACATATGGAGAGAACTTTTGTCGATGCACTCGAACCTTTCCCATATTTTTGTTTTAACGTCAACCAACACTTCCTTTGACTGGCATGCTAAGAGAAGATCATCAACATATACAAGTATCAAACAAAGATTACCTTTTATGTCCTGCTTATAAAGACAGCGTTCACTCTCACACTGAGTAAACCCAATGTCACGCAATGCTCTATCTAGCTTGGAATTCCATTCCCTGCCACTTTGTTTCAGTCCGTATATAGCCTTGTTTAATCACAATACCTTACGCTGATTATCGCCACTACAATAACCCTTCGGCTGCCTCATATAAACAACATCTTTCAGCTCGCTATTTAAGTATGCTGTGCATACATCCATTTGGTGCAGGAACATTTTTAATTCTGCAGCCAACGCCAAAACTAACCTTATGGTTTCGAAACGACAAACCGGAGAAAATGTGTCAACATAATTAACACCGAACTGCTGCGAACAGCCCTTCGCGACCAAACGCGCCTTATAGCGCTCAATGTTGCCGTGCTTGTCTCCCTTAAGGCTATATACCCACTTGCTGCCAATAACCAACTGCCCCTTAAGCATATCTACAAATGACCATGTATCGTTTGCACTGAGAGCCTGGTGCTCCTTGTTCATGGCATCTTGCCACAAAGACGCCTGCTCACTTGCCATCGCTTCTTCATATGTTTGTGGAATTTCAACACCACTGTTGTTCATAGCATTCAACACATTATATTGCTCCTTAGGATTCCCTGGCCTACCCGTTCTCACCAACTTAGGCCTACCCGGTGCATATTTAACTGGTTGCTCATCTGCGCTGCTCATCCGATTTGCTTCATCGCCACTCTCTATGATATCATCTTCACAGTCGTTAACTATTGCGTCACCAGCATTGTTTATGTTGTTATTATCTTCGTTTGAGTATTGCTGCATGTTCCGGAATTCAAAAACCACCTCTTCATTACCAGCGCTTTCTATGCTATTTGCTTCATCTCACAAAACATCATACTTTTCGACCACTTGACGTAACTCCGCATCATACAATCGGTACGCTTTTGAAACTAGTGAATAACCGACCATTCTCAACTGTTTACCTTTTGCCGCAAACTTTTTGTCGTTTGTCTAGCGCTACTGCTGCTGACCCAAACACTTTTAAGTGTTTCGTTGTAGGCTTTTCTTTAGACCAAGCTTCAGAAGTGTTTTATTATTCAGCGCCTTTGTTGGCTCACGATTTCGCAAGTACACCGCCGTAGCTACTGCTTCTGCCCACAAAGCCGCATTCATGCCCGAATGTACCAGCATGCTCCTGCCCATTTTAACCAATGTACGATTCGCCCGTTCCGCTACACCGTTTTGCTGTGGAGTGTAGGAAACCGTCAACTGTCTTACAATACCATTTTTCTCAAAATATTCATTGAATGCGCAGTTGATAAATTCACAACCGTTGTCGCTTCTGACTGCTTTTATTTTTCTGCCCGTTTGCCTTTCTACCATAGTGCAAAAAGTCACAAACTTCTCAAATACTTCTGATTTTGGTTTTAAAAAGTACACGAAAATTCTCCTTGACATATCGTCAATGAATGTCAGAAAATATTTTGATCCACCCAGAGATTTTGTATCAAACGGCCCACATACATCTGTATGTATTAACTCTAACACGTTCTTTGATCTATTTTCTGTTGTTTTTGGATGTGGCTGTGCTTGTATTTTGCTCATCAAGCATGTTCTACATGCAGGCTTCTGAGAAAAATTCACTTCATCCATCCCATGTACCAACAATTTATTTCGAAGTTCTGTCAAACTCGCATAATTCAGGTGCCCATACCTATTATGCCAAAGCATTGCACCATTCTGAATGATACTGAAACAGCTGTTGCGTTTATTTTCGAAGATAAACAAGTTGTTTATTTGTTTCAATCGTAGAATCTCAACACCATGCTTTTTCACCATAGCTTGCTTGTTTGCGAAACTGACATCGCATCCCATTTCAACGGCACGACCGACCGAAATAAAATTTGCCCTCATACGTGGGACGTATAACACATCGTTTAATGTCAATACAGTAGTGTCTGTAAAAGTCTTCACGCTGCCTTTACCATCTGCTTGCAAACTGTTCTCACCTGCTAACGTGATCAACTCAGAATGTTTCACAAAGTTCGAGAACATGTTGCGATCGCAACACATGTGTGCTGTTTGCGCCACTGTCCAAATACCATTTCATTCTGTTAAACATGTTGCAGCCCGATGTTGCTAACACAGTAAATGAATACAGTTTGGCTCGCTCCGCTTAGCAACACAATTTGCCTTTATGTGCCCACGCTGTCCACAACGAAAGCAAATGATATTTTTTGACTGTTTGCTTGCAAATTTATTTTCGCTGCCCTGCGCCGATTTCGCAAATGCCTTCTGAACGCTACCTTCAACTTTTGCAACTGCGTCGCTCATGTTGACTCTACGTTCGCTTTCTTTGAGAAGTTTCAGCTTCAAAACATCAAATGTTGGCAGACTATCTCGCGTTTTCATCACAATGACAAAGTTTTCAAACTCTTTCGGAAAGATAGACTCGGTAGTAATAATATGGCAATAAGCTCATCATTGAGCGAAATGCCCACTTCAGCCAACTTATCTTTGGCCGTGGTAAACGCAATTAAGTAAGTACACTGCCACTTTTTCACCTTCAACCAATTTGAGGTTAAGTAGCCTCTTATACAATGACACCTTTCTAACGGGACCGCTTGCTTCCCTAAGCCTTTCCTATGCATCTGCTGCCGTCTGACAGTGCTTCAAATAATTTAATTGTGAGAGTTTTATACTGAGTGTAATCATCTCAAGTGCCTTCTCATCCTGCGCCGTCCACTTCGCCATAGCCTCACCCTCGGTGCCTGATTCTGGCTTTGGGGACTCGCCCGATGCAAGTTTCCATAGCTCTGCATGTACCAATACACTTCGCATTTGAATACTCCAAGAGTCAAAATTATTCTCATCCAATTTCTCTATTTGGTACATAGCACTCATCTTGCTAATTTATAACTTTTTTTTCACGGTTACTTATAGCGGGGCCTGGGCCCAAACCTGTAGGATTTAAATGAAACGCGCAGCCGCAGTATTTGTCTTAACGTTTGAACAGTTTATTGAGAAGTAACAAAATGGAATCGAAAACAATCTATTGCATGTAATTATGCACGAATTCGAAATTGAACATATGCATTGTCATTAGCAGGGTTGCTTTTTCAAGTAACATTTCAACAAATTGTATTTACATACATACTCGTACATACATATATTATACAGAGAAGGAATCAGATGGAATTCAAAATAGCGTTATATTCGAAGAAGGCGTGGTTGTGAACCGATTTCACCCATATTTCGTACATGTCATCAGGGTGTTAAGAAAATATTATATACCAAATTTCATCGGTCGAGTAGTTCCTGAGATATGGTTTTTGGTCCATAAGTGGGCGACGCCACGCCCATTTTCAATTTTTAAGAAAGCTTGGGTGCAACTTTCTTCTGCCATTTCTCCCGTAAAATTTAGTGTTTCTGACGTTTTTTGTTAGTCGGTTAACACACTTTTAGTGATTTTCAACATTGGCTAAATGAGCTTCAGTCTCTTGCCCCACACAACACATCACCAACACAGAACACCTAACCACAACAATAATCCCGCATTCAGAACACTCTACACTCACCGCATCAAAATATCCGTCACTAGCACACTTCATTCACCACGCTCATCTCTACACCACCTACAATCCACATCACACTTAACTACATCAACACTGCATTTTTCACCACCACCAAAAGGGAAGAAAAGGAGCGGAAAAACAAGTAAGCTACCACTTCTTTTTGCGATCCGCTTACGACCAGCCGTGCGTTTAACCCCGAGCGACTACATATTGTGCGAACATTCAGTTTTTTTATAGTTCAAATAAAATAAAGTTTTTTTGTAAATTTCTGGCGAAATTGTGTGTTGCCTCTTTTCTATACATTGTTCCGAATGGTGAGTGCGAAGAAATTAACTGAAAAGAACATGGTCCTTCGAGCCTACAGAAAGGCACTATAGAGAAAAAATAAAAATAAAAATAAAAATTTTTTAAAGCATAAAAAGGGCAGTGACATTAAACATATAAAAACAAAAACGAAATAAAAAGACTAAAACCAAGTTGAAGTAAAAAGTTAAGCGGAGTGCTGTGAAAAAAAAGGAGATAAAAAAGAAATATTAACACATACAGAAAACAAAATACAGAAACGAAGTTCATTTTTAAAAAAACAATAACATATACATATATATATGAGCAGAGCCATACAATTACATGTTCATGTGTAAAAACATAATAAAATAAGAATTAAGTTTTTAAAACAAATTATAATACATAAAAAGTAACAAATCATAATCAAACGAGCGCGCCGCGTTATAAAAATCTAACCCTAAACATCATTCGGGCGCGATCGGTCAAAAAAAAAAAAAAAAAGCATTAATACAACATAATAACAACACAACAGGAATACCGGAGCACACAGGCGCGGGACAACACAACAGGAATACCGGAGCACACAGGCGCGGGACAACACAACAGGAAAACCGAAGCACACAGGCATATAACTCGTTTACAAAAGCTTACTATCCCCCAAAACCCCTTGAGGCGAGATAAAGTAAGTGTACCGTTTTTCATTTATATTCTTTATATGCATGTACATATGTATGATAACAAACGGATTTATATTTAAGATAATCCGTTTGAACGGCACAAACCGGGAAAAGTTTAATTATATATATCATCTATATATATAAAACAAAAAAAAAAAATTACCAATCTTTTATTTGCCTATTTGCTTACCCCTGTTTTACGAACATACGTAACAAGCTTATCCAACAACAATTCAATTTCAAGTATCCACTTGCAAGATTTTCCGCAATACTCCTTCTGTTCCTCAAAACAGTAAGCAGTATATCAAAAATAAATAAGCAAAAGGCACAATAAAAAGACAAGAAGAGAAAGAAAAGAAATAATCAATTCGAACATACATACATACATATTAACTAAAAACAACTCCGTATTGTATTATACGAAGTTAAAAATTTTAATAACATACATATTTGCAAAAGAGGTGAACACTTGCGCGTGGTGAACTCTCTTTTGATTCGTGTCGCGCAATTACAAAAGACCACAAAAACAATACATACAAGTAAATATACTTATATATACTTGAATATAAATGTATATTTGCATTGCGGAGTTTTAAATATAAAAGAATCAAATTTGAATATTTACAATAATTATCCGACAGTTATCGATAATTATTAATACGAGTACATAAACGGTCCGGTACAACAACAAATATATACATATACATATATACATACATTGGCAAGCATTTCCTTTTGTCTTCGCTTCATACCTTTTATTTATACGGCTATTCTAGCGCATTACATATAGACCAGGCACATATGCAAAGGGTATTGACGCCTGTAACTTCGAAAGTGCATACGAGGGCATACAAATAAGTCCGCAAAACAAAAAAAAAAAAAAAAAAAAAACGTATATATATATACATACATATATATATACATACATATATATATATACACATATATTATATACAATATATAAAAATATATACGAGGGCATACGAAAAAGTCCGCAACCAAAACCAAAAAAAAAAAAAAGTATATATATATACATATATACATATATATATATATATATATATACATACTTATATATTATACAATATATCAATTTTATCATACGAGGGCATTCGAATAGTCCGAAAACAAAAAAAAAAATATATATATACATACATACATATATATATATATATATATAAACTATACAATAATTTATCATATTATTGCCTCAACATTTCTAAAAAACTGCGTAACTCGACATACGCATATTCATCTGAATTTATACTAAAAAATTCACTTTTATTAATCTATTGTTACTAAATGAGCACAGACTCTAAAGATTCTAAATCTACTCAATTTTTAAAAATTCCGAAAATGATTTCTGATGACAAAAGTCCAAGTACACCGGCAGAAGCTACACGCTCGAAGCAAGGTGCTACAAAGCAAAAAAGGGGAAAAGATATTTCTTACTCTAAATTCATTTCTGAGAGTGACAGTTTAATAAGATACTGCACTCGATTTTCATCTTCACCGATTCAAGATAACTCTGAATCGGTGCTAGAAATCAAAAATCAAAATATTGACAATTTCTGGACACGTCTCCAATCTGCATATGACGCGATAGTAGAAACTGACGACTCAGATCTACCCGAAAATTTCAAATCCTCGGCTTACGCCAAATATGAAAATTGCCTTGACCAATATGAAGAGACTAAAGCCATGATCTCCGATCAATTGAAATTAATTAAAGCAGTCGCACCTACTCCACAACCTAGAGTAGAGCTGCCACAAATTCAAAGCCAAGAGGCGAGTTCAGGCATTCACCTTAAAGTGCCAGCATGCGATACAGAAACATTTCACGGAGGTTATGAACAATGGCCGTCCTTCCGGGACATGTTTACGGCCGTGTACATAAACCATCCTAAATTATCACAAGCGCAAAAACTGTATCACCTCAGATACAAAACCAAAGGTCAAGCAGGCTTAATAGTCAAACAGTTCGCATTAAATGACCACCATTTCAATTTGGCTTGGGAAGCTCTAAAAGAACGATACGAGAATGAAAGAATATTGGTAGACCAACAAGCCACCATATTAATGAACTTACCAAAAATCCAGAAAGAAACAAGTGAGGAGTTCATAAAACTTCAATCCACTGTTTCAAATTGTTTGTCGGTTCTATCGACACAGAATATTCCCACAGACAATTGGGACCCCATACTGGTAAACATATGCTCCGCGGCATTACCGGAAAAATCTTTGCTTCTGTGGGAGCAATCGCTCTCATCACGAAGAAAATGCCCAACGTGGCAACAGATGAAAGATTTCTTAACTACCCAATACGAAATTGCGGAAAGGGTAGATAAAAAGACGGTCAGAACAAAAAATGTTCAACACGACCTAAATCGAAGTTTCATTAGACCCCAAGCTAGTAACAACAACAGTTTAAACAGAAGCTTTTTTAAAAATCAATCGTTCACATCTGAACAAAATAAAATAACGTCATGCGAACTGTGTAAAGGAGGGCACAAGCTAAAATCTTGCGAAAAGTTTAAAAAACTTAATATCAATGAAAGGAACAACTTTGTCAGATCGAAAAGACTCTGTACAAACTGTCTGTCCCACTCACACATTCTCAATAATTGCGAAAGCAAATTTAACTGCGTATATTGCCACAAAAGGCATCATTCTATGTTGCACTTAAATAACTTTCCCAACACACCTCAAAGTAGCGCTTTCTCAAAAAGAGCCACGGGTTTAGTTGCAACCGCAACTCCCGAAACACAAAATCCCGAATTTTGCCAAGAGACACCATGCTGCTCCAAGGCATTAAAAACTCAAACGCTGCACAGCGAGATCCAAAGTATGGTACTACTACCAACAGCAGTCGTCTCCATCGAACACCGAGGAGAACTGTTTAAACTCAGGGCCTTAATAGACCAAGGATCACAAAGATCATTTATTGCGTCTAGGGCACAAAATAGGCTACAACTGCCTACAAAATTAGCCAATTTTGAAATTACGGGAATGGGCGGAAGAGTAGTTCAAAACTCCAATAAAATCTGCCCCATTACCCTAATTTCCCCCCAAGCGGATAAGCGCATTCAAGCAGATGCAATAGTCTTACCGCAACTCATGAACATGCTTCCAAGCTATCATATAAATAGCAAGAATTGGCAAAAGGTTACACACCTAAAGCTAGCAGATCCCAACTGCAACACCCCCGCTCAAATAGACCTTCTATTAGGCAGCGACCTTATATCACAAATAATAATAGAAGGGGTTGAAAAAATTTCGAAAACACTTCTGGCGCAAAATTCCATTTTCGGTTGGGTCCTAAGTGGACTAGTTGCGGAACCAGTCACAACAATGACAACTCAAGTTGAGGAAATCTCAAATGAGTACCTCAATTCACAATTGAGAAAATTTTGGGAGTTAGAAGAACTCACCCCTATTGCAAATACAACACCAGAAGATCAGTATTGTGAAGACTTTTACAAGGCCACAACTACTAGATCAGATAATGGTCGGTATGTCGTACGACTACCTCGAAAACAACAATTTCCAGACACACTCGCCTTAGGTCACTCTCGAACCTCTGCAATACAGCAGTTTCTAAGTATGGAAAAAAACCTACTTAGAAAAGGTGAGCTTAAAAAAGATTATGATGGTGTTTTAGAAGAATACCTCCATTTAGACCACATGGAGGAAGTAAGCCCATGCGAAAAAATCATAAAAGGCAAATATTACTCATTCTATTTGCCACATCATGCAGTAGTAAAGCCTGACAAAAAAACCACAAAAGTTCTAGTTGTCTTCAATGCATCACGATCCACGAGCTCGGGTAATTCCCTAAATGATATTTTATTTACGGGACCCACACTCCAACCAGATTTAATGCTCCTCATATTGAACTGGCGTATATACAAATACGTATTCAATGGGGATGTCGAAAAGATGTATCGACAAATACTGGTTCATAAAGATGATCAAGATTTTCAACGGATTATTTTCCGAAAATCTGCCAATAGTCCACTACGCGACTTTATATTGAAAACAGTTACCTTTGGCGTAAACTGTGCCCCATATCTAGCCATCCGTACACTCCACGAACTGGCAGAAGACACAAAGTCAGAATTTCCTCTGGCAACAAAAATCTTAAAAACACAAACGTATGTAGACGATATCTTGTCTGGGAGCCACAGCCTCTCACAAGCATACAAGTCCTTATCACAAGTGATAAAGGCCCTCAACACCGCAGGGTTTCCCCTAAAAAAGATCACAGCTAATCACCCGAATATCTTGAAAAATATACCAAACGACAATTTGTTGGATACTAATTTCCTTATATTCGAAAAGGAAAGTACAACAAAAACACTGGGCATCCAATGGAATGCGATATCGGACGAGTTTTCATACACGACTGAGTCCATATCCGCATTATCCGCCATTACAAAACGCCAAATTCTCTCCTCTGTGGCAAAACTTTTCGACCCCGCAGGATGGCTTTCGCCAATTATGATACAAGCGAAAATCCTGATCCAAGAATTATGGCTAGACGGAACCGACTGGGACGAACAAGTGAAGCCTCTTCGCTTAGAAAAATGGTCCCAATTTGCTAAAAACCTAAAAGACATTTCGCAGATACAAATTCCACGGTGGGTAAACTATTCCCCCGAATACAAAGTGGAACTACACGGTTTCTGCGACGCCTCTGAAAAGGCATATTGTGCCACTATATATGTGCGCACACAAAGCGATATTGCAACTACAAGCCACCTACTAGTGGCAAAAGCAAAAGTTGCGCCTCTAAAAACCATAAGTCTACCACGACTTGAACTCTGCGGCGCTCTGCTACTAGCAAAGCTAGTTTCCATGGTGCGGACCCACTTGAACATGGCAAAATACAAGTTATATCTATGGTCCGATTCCGAAATAGTTCTAGCCTGGTTGGAAAAACCACCACATGCGTGGAAAACATATATCTCCAACAGAACGTCTCAAATACTTGACCTAGTAGGATCAGCCACTTGGCGACACGTAGCCAGTGCTGACAATCCTGCAGATCTAGGTACAAGAGGATGCAAACCTCTGCATCTCGCCACCACCACCCTATGGTGGAATGGCCCCCCATTGTTAACAGAATCTCCCGACTCCTGGCCACAATCGCCAATACGCAACATAATTGCCCCCGAAAGTCGAAAAATCGACACCTACCACACAATATTGGATGATAATGACATCCTTGAACGATTTTCATCGTTCCCCCGAGCACTCAGAGTAGTCGCCTATATTCTCAAATTCACAGAGCGACTCAAGGTTAAGGTAAAGGGAGCAACTTGCCCCCAATGCGATACATTGACGCACCAAGACTTACAAAAGTCAAAGGTCGCTCTTATCGCATCAACCCAAGCGCGCTACTACAGCCGCGACCTGGGGTTACTAAGAGAATCGAAGCCAATTGACAAAAAGAGCTCACTCTTAGTACTAAACCCATTTATAGACACGAAAGGTCTGCTTCGTGCAAACGGCCGGCTTGCTAATTCCAGCCTTACGTATAACGAACGCCACCCCATAATCATACCTGAGAAGTCTCCATTTGCCACATTATTCCTGAAAAACATCCACATATTAATGCTACACGCCGAACATCGCCTCATGCAACATATGGTACGACAAGAGTATTACATCCCGCGTCTGAAGCCCCAAATCAAGAAATGCATTTTCATGTGCAAGATCTGCACTATGCATAAGCAAAAAATGCGAACGCAGATTATGGCAGCACTTCCACCTGAACGCTGCAATTTCGCTCTGCCTTTCACCATCACAGGTGTCGATTTTGCTGGGCCTTTTCAAATAAAGGCGTCCATGCTAAGATCTCCCACTCTCATGAAAGGCTATGTGGCTGTCTTTGTATGTTTCACGACAAAGGCAGTCCACCTTGAGCTATGCACTAATCTGACGACTGAGGCTTTTCTCGCGGCATTTGCTCGCTTCGTCGCTCGACGTGGCTTCCCATCAAAAATCATGAGCGATAATGGCAAAACATTCATTAGAGCTCAACGAGCCACCGAGAAACAGTTCGTGGATTTCTTTAAACAAGTATCACCTGACATCGTACAAAAGTACGCCCCCCAAGGTATCAATTGGCAATTTATACCCCCAAGCGCTCCTCATATGGGTGGTTTGTGGGAATCAGCTGTAAAGAGCTTCAAATCTCACTTCAAGAAGATAGCTGGCAGCTACAAATTTAATTATAAAGAATTCACTACATTATTAACTAAAGTCGAAGCTGTTCTCAACTCACGGCCCCTCACAGTCCTCTCGCAAGATCCCTCCGATTTAACAGCCCTAACTCCAGGGCATTTTCTAAAAGGAGCACCCATTCTGGCCACACCTGAGCCAGGGGTGGAGTCGCTATCCTTACTAAACAGATGGGAAAGAATTAAAATTCTCCATCATAATTTCAGTCGCCGATGGAAAGAGGACTATATCAAGGACCTCCACAAGAGGTACCGTTGGAAAATTACCGAAAATGCGCCAAAGATTGGAGATTGTGTCCTGATACAGGACGAGTGTCTCCCCCCTACTGAATGGCGGCTTGGCCGCATAGAGAAGCTTTACCAAGGCTCCGACGGTCATATTCGCGTAGTCGATCTCCGTACGCAATCAGGAAAGTTAACAAGACCGCTCGTTAAGCTATCTTTTTACCGACCGCCGATCGAAACGTAAACGAAAAAATCCTCGAATAAATCCGTTATAATAAATATTTTAAGCTAACAAACAAAGCAATCGAATGATCAGTCAACTTGACGATCCATTTTTGCCACAACGTGGCAGCCATACCCATATCCACTTCATGCAACAAATTTACAATTAAAATCATACTCTTCCATACAGATAAACATGGATGCAGACATGCCACTCGCTCCGACGCCAACCATCCGCTCGACTGTCCACGTGCCACGCCAAGTGGCAGCTCCAGTTGCGGCAGCCCCAGTTGCGGCTGGCCCAGTAGCAGCTCCCCTAACCACCACATCAACGGGTCCGCGTAGAGGTATGCGAGCACTGCCGCCAACGCCCATATCAGCAGCAGAGCCGCAGCGCATCAGGTGCCCAATATGTCGACGACCGCACCGGTTGATGCACTGCGCAATTTTTAAAGGTCTGCCACCACCGCAAAGGCTGCGCATCGTCCAGGCACACGGCCACTGCCTCAATTGTCTGGCACCTACCCACACTACCCAGCAGTGTCCATCGGGAAACCTGTGCCAGATATGTATGTGGCCTCACCACACCATGCTGCACAAAACAACCAGACCCGACATCGGTCAACAATCTGGTAGCCACCACCGTGGTGCAGTACGACGACCGCCAACCAGCCGGGATGCACGATCGCGTCGGCAGCCAACCATATCATCCTCCCGTATCCGGCGGCAACAGAATGGGACGTCAACACGACGCCAGCAACAAACGCCCCGTCCGCGCCGCACTTCAGGCCTAAGCAACGTTGTAGCCACGCTCCAGCAGTTGCAACGACTTCTAGGCTGACATATTCGCCTAGGGGGGCCGGGATGGCTATATGAGCTTCAGTCTCTTGCCCCACACAACACATCACCAACACAGAACACCTAACCACAACAATAAT
Organism: Bactrocera correcta; assembly: GCA_027475135.1. NCBI lineage: Eukaryota > Metazoa > Arthropoda > Insecta > Diptera > Tephritidae > Bactrocera > Bactrocera correcta. The sequence continues at coordinate 76,271,007 of CM050322.1, read as the reverse complement.
CCCGCATTCAGAACACTCTACACTCACCGCATCAAAATATCCGTCACTAGCACACTTCATTCACCGCGCTCATCTCTACACCACCTACAATCCACATCACACTTAACTACATCAACACTGCATTTTTCACCACCACCAAAAGGGAAGAAAAGGAGCGGAAAAACAAGTTAGCTACCACTTCTTTTTGCGATCCGCTTACGACCAGCCGTGCGTTTAACCCCGAGCGACTACATATTGTGCGAACATTCAGTTTTTTTATAGTTCAAATAAAATAAAGTTTTTTTGTAAATTTCTGGCGAAATTGTGTGTTGCCTCTTTTCTATACATTGTTCCGAATGGTGAGTGCGAAGAAATTAACTGAAAAGAACAAACATAACCTTTGTATGGGAGGTGGGCGCGGTTATTATCCGATTTCTTCCATTTTTTAACTGTATATGGAAATGCCTGAAGGAAACGACTCTATAGAGTTTGGTTGACATAGCTATAGTAGTTTCCGAGATATGTACAAAAATCTTAGTAGGGGGCGGGCCACGCCCACTTTTCCAAAAATGTTACGTAAAAATATGCTCCTCCTTAATGCGATCCTTTTGTACCATATTCACTTTAATATCATTATTTATGGCTTAGTTATGGCACTTTATAGGTTTTCGGTTTTCGCCATTTTGTGAGCGTGGCAGTGGGCCGATTTTGCCCATCTTCGAAATTAATCTTCTTATGGAGCCAAAAAATAGTGTACCAAGTTTCGTCATGTTATTTTAATTTTTACTAAAGTTACAGCTTGCACGGACGGCCAGACGGACGGACGGACAGACAGACATCCGGAATTCAACTCTACTCGTCACCCTGATCACTTTTGTATATATAACCTTATATCTGACTCTTTTGATTTTAGGACTTACAAACAACCGTTATGTGAACAAAACTATAATACTCTCCTTAGCAACTTTGTTGCGAGAGTATAAAAATTGTGTAATTGGTATTACACAATTTTCCAAAGTCTTATTATTATAAGCCATTTTATTTAAATTTATTTATTTTTCATTTTCGAGAACTTCTGTCTTATTAACAAATAAATAGTTTAATTTATTCACGTTTTTGTTTTGTTTTTTTTTTTTTCTTTTTTTTTCGTAACTTTCTTTTTTTATTTAGTATGCATATTAATTCCACAGTTTTACTTTCACTGGGAGTACAAAATCTATCAAAGAATTGCTGCTACAATTTTGAAGTCACTGGGAATTTTATATTTGCTCCACTTTCAACAATTTTAGAATTACTGGGTTTTGGTCTTTGATGAATTATCTTATATTATGAATAGGTATGTAATATAATATGTTTCAATATTTAATTAAATCTTATATTATTAGGTATACAACTTTGCTTCCGCCGTTTTTTTTTTTATTTTGGGAAATTTAAGGCTTTATTGTCTAAAAACGGTCCAAAAGTGTTTTCCCTTATTCCCTCAAAAAATGCAATTAACACACGAAATGCTTTATGATCCATTTTTTTGTAAACTAACACAAGTTGCTTTACAAAAATTCTAAATTTTTTAATACCTAATAGAAATCATATAGGTGGTAGTAGTGGAGTAATAGTATTATCTAGGTATGTATGTGTCAGCCTCAGTAAAGAGTGGACGGGTCCTCAGCCGTACTTTTCTTGGAATTAAAAAAGAAAACAAAATTTCCCGCAAATGTCAAGAATTCTGCTCAAAAAGTGACATTTTCAGTTGAGAATACGTCTGGGATGCAAACAGATCTCTACAAATATTTTGTGGGGTTAATGTTGACACAAATGTCCAAGATCGATACAGGAGGTGTGTTCAAAAAGTATCGCGAATTTTGTGTTTTTTCAAAAATTATTTATTTATTCATGAATTCCTATTTTGTCCCCTTCAAAGTTATCCCCATGAGATATTAAACACTTGTGCCAACGGGTGTTCCAATCTTCGAAGCACTTCAAAAAATCATCTTTTTTTATCTTCTTCAGCTCCTCCTACGATGCCGTCTTTATCTCGTAGAGGGAACCGTAACGTCGTCCTTTCATGGGCGTCTTCAGCTTAGGGAACAAGAAAAAGTCACAGGGGGCCAGATCTGGGGAATACGGTGGCTGCGGCATCATTAGTGTGCTGTTTTTGCGCACAAGCAACGATTTGTGTGAGCAGGGGCGTTATCGTGGTGCAAAAGCCAATTTTTGTTCTTCCACAAATCCGGGCGTTTCTGGTGGATTGCTTCGCGCAAATTGCGTATAACTAGCAGGTAATATTCCTTATTGACCGTTCTTCCCTGTGGCAAGAACTCGTGATCCACCACGCACCTGCAATCGAAGAAAACTGTCAGTTACGATTCGCGATACTTTTTGAACACACCTCGTAATACGATTTAATCGACCAGTGCTTGATCCTAGCGACATTTATTGGAAAACGGCGGAAGTAAAGTTGTAGACCTAATACTTCTCCACATCTTCTTCAAAGCCGCAGTCGATGTTGTTTCGTTATAGCAGCTGCTGATGTTGTTGTTTTTGTTTTTTAATAATTTTCAGTTTTCTCCGAGTAGCTGGAGAGGCAGGACAAATATTTTCACCGACAATGCGACTTGTATGCGCAAAGTTTTGTACTCAAACCGTCGACTAAGTATTTGTTTAATTGCTCAGATATTAAATTTATCAAAATATGTTGTTCATGACACTGTGACGGAGCACTGAAACATGTGCAAGGTGTACGCGAAGAAATTATAGCAACCTCAGAGAAAAGTTCAAATCCTATTACTTTGATCAATAATAATATACAAGGAAGCTATGCAAATGTGGTGAAAGACAACACTGCACAAATGCAAGTGCCGTAAAATCCTCCAAAGGGAGGTATTGAAACGGTAAGTATAAATCTTACACAGTGTATTACGTTATTTATGTCTAACATGCAGAACATGATCCAAGATTTAATAAAATCACAAAATCAAATGCTGCAAACTGTTTTAAGTAAAAAATCAGTGTACTGAACATTTATATATCGAATGCTAACGGTGTTAACCAACATAAATTAGAGATTATTAGATTTCTGTCTGAACAGAATATAGATGTAACGCTTATATCAGAAACTCATTTGACAAATAAAAATAATTTCAATATGCCGGGAAATAGACTCTATGACACAAATCATTCGGATGGAAAGGCGCTTGGTGGCACGGCAGTGTTGATAAGAAATCGTTTAAACCACTATGCTCTTGAATCTCATGCTACTCTACAGTTACAAGCTACAACAATATCAATAAAAAATTGGGGTTGTGACTGAAACCTTACTATATACTGTCCACCTCGTTTTAAAATTACACAAAGCGAAAGACTTCTTTGGAATACTAGGTCAAAGATTTCTAGCAGGCGGAGATTACAACCACAACACACGTACTGGGCCCCACGTCTATTAATCCGAAAAGACCACACATCAATATCGATTACAAAATAAAAACAGGAAGTGATATGTATGAAACTATAAGAGAATTTAATGATGTAATAACATTTATTTTATTTTTTTTTATTATTTGACAATGTACCTAGTATATAAAAATAATATACTAACAACAATTCTAGTATAATTGTTGAAGAATCCATAGCACTGTAACTTAAGTTAAGCTGTCATTTAATGTCTGTAACTAATATGACTCACTTCCATTTAATTGATAGAAATAAAAGCACGTAAAACAACAGGTTATGGGCCCAGGCCATAGATTTTTAAATTAAAGTTATATTGTATTGGCTGCATTAATTAAAAAGTTTTGACTTATGGAGCTACGCATCTGGAGCTATTCCTTGTCCAAACGACAATAGCGCAGCGAAGTGGATACATTTCGATCAGAAGGCCTGTGCGGATATAATGCTTTCAATTACACCATCAGAATTGGGTTTGATAAATGAATGCGAAACTTCACACGAAATGTGGAAAAATTAAAGTCTACATTCCAGTCAAAGGGCCCTGCGCGAAAAGCCTCCTTACTGAAACATATTGCACTCGTCCGCATGAAGGAGGGCGATAACGTTCGCAAACATCAAAACGAATTTTTCCATGCTGTCAACAAATTGAAGGAAATAAATGTTACTGTTGAGGTTGATTTATTAACTATATTGTTTCTTTATAGTTTACCAGATTCGTTTGAGACGTTCCGATGTGCGCTGGAAACTCGAGATGAACTCCCCAAGCCAGACATTTTAAGAGTTAAAATACTGGAAGAAGAACAATCCAGGCAAGCAAAAGGAGCAACAGCAAAGCATAACGTGTTAATTGCTCAGCGAAGAACAAACGTCAGATATACAAATGATGGTAAGTCTTCTAACAATCACAACAAATAGACAACAAAGGAAAGCAAGATAAACAGACTTGCTACAAGTGCGGCGAAGTTGGTCACATATGTATCGCCAAGTTGTCCATCAAGACAAAAGGTAAAAAACCACAATACAACTACTGGAACGAAAAAGGAGAACTTCGAAAAATCCATGTTTTTCGAATCAGCATGTACAATAACCAACTCCGGCGAATATGAGTGCGAAAAAGAGCGAATTCAATAACTTTAGAGAGATTAGCAAGACTCTCAGCCTAGCAAACAACAACACAGCTAAAATCACTGGTATAGGTAATACCATGTTCGGACCGACATTGAAAGCATTTTGAAAACACATTTGTATGTTCGGATCGACAATTTGTGTTTTCGCTAAGTTTTCACTGACAGCTCACAAATTTATTTGTTTGTTTACATTTGAGCAACGAGAATGGTAAGTTTTGAAATCCTTAATATTTGCTTATAATTATTACTAAAGATCGTGTTTTTTAGAATTCTGAGAAAAAGATGTTAATTGCGAAAGCATTGGCTTTGAGAGGCCAAATAAATATCCTGCTCATCGACAATCCTTCAAGAGAACTACTGGAATATCTTACTACTCAGCACCATGTCTTGGATGAAAAGATAGCCGAGTTAAAGAAACAACATCTAATCGTATTAGATTTAATAAAGGACCTTGGGATGCCGATTAATTCATGTTGGACAAAAGTGTGTATATGTTCATACTGATGCAAAAGTTTTCAATTATATATTATTAATTCCAGCAACGTAAGAATCAGTTTTGGGAACACGATTGCCAATGAAACGGGTCTGCTTTTTTTAAACAGAACTTTCGCATGGACCGAAGTTCCTTTGATAAATTATCGAGAAAAGAGTGGCTATAACATTATTTGCTTTAGGGTCATCTGCAGAGTGTCGTAGTATCGCCAACATGTTCGGTGTAGGAAAATCTACGGTTTGCGAAATTTTACTGAAATTTTGCACCGAAATCTGGAGATTACTGCAGCCATCCTTGTTTTAAAATGTTGCCGCTAAACAGAGAAAATATATCCGAATTGGTGACTGGTTTCGAGGTAATTGGATTTCCACAATGCTTAGGAGCAACTGGTAAATATTGGTTATAAAATCTTAAATTTTCGCTAATGTTCTAATAATTGTTTACAGACATTGAGATTCATCCATCATCTGACGAAGCTGTGGATTAATATAATTATAAGGGATGGTATTCCACCGTTTTAATAGCATTAGTTGATGCTAAGTAAAGTCTAAAAATTCAATATACATATAAGTACAAAAGTAATGTTTAAAATGTATTTTCAGATACCGTTTTACTTACATAAACGTAGGAAGTCCCGGGTGATGTAATGACTCTCAAATTTATGAGACGTCATCACTTGAAAAAGAAATTGATAGTTGTCCTTTACTAAACGAAATGTCTAGAGAAATTTCAGTCGTAAATGTGCCAGTATTCATTATTGGGAATTCGGCTTTTCGATTTAGCAAACAACTAATGAAACCGTATCCATTTAGCGTAAATGGTGAGAAGTTATTCAACTACGCTCTTTCGAAAACAGAGTTGTCGAAAATGCTTTTGGACACCTCAAGGCCCGCTTTCGACGCATCGGAAAAGGAATTGACAACTCTGCACGGATTGCCAACTCCATAATAAAAGCATGTTGCGTCCTTCACAATTTTTTAAATGATAACAACGACACGCTAAACGCTAAATGGTTACGCGCTTTGGAAGAGTTGGAGACTAGACGCCAGAATCCGTGTGATATTTCATTTGCATCTGACGACCCAACTAATGGAGAAATGATTCGGACAGCACTTTGTACATATTTTGTTGAAAGTAAAATGCAATTTTATTTTCCATATAAAAACTAATACATATCAACGTTAAACATATATTATTAAACAGAAAATACTTATATTCACTAATTTTTTTATTTATTTAGAAATTGAAGTAATCGTTCATTTGTTTCTTTAGAATATTTTAGATATTGTTCCATCATTTCGGTTTTTTTGTTGTCGTTTTCGACCATTTTTTTTTGCCAAGTCCTTAATTTCTTTACTGGTTTCAATGGATTCCTGACTTGATTTCTCTAGTTGTTTTTCAATTTGTTCAAATTTTCTTAATACGATGCTCTGAAAATGATTCCTTCTTTTATTAATAGAATCACTCGGCTCAGGAGACGGTACTGATAGCAAAGAAATATCGGTTGGCGTCATCGGCATCGCTGAGGGTCATGGCAGGCAAACTGGTGATGACAATGGAGATGCAGCAACAAATATCGAAGACGCAGCCGTTTCCACCGAAATTTGGAGTGGTTCGGAGTTAGTAGAACCTTTTTAAAAATGTATATATGTATGTAAATATAAAAAATATATTGAATTACAAAACAAATGTTTCTTACTTTGAAAACTCTCCTCCACTAAGCCCTCGGAGTTCTAGCTGACGTACGGCAACAGTACGGCTCTCATTTTATCCTAAAGTGGCCACTGCGAGGGAGAACCGCCAGTTGACCCGACTGCTGTCTCCTCTTTCCTGTAAAATATGATACATACGTAAAAACTCTATTTTTCCTTAATTTTATTTAATTACATACCTATATCCCTGTGAAAAATTGTGCATTTTCGATTTTATTTCACTCGCCGTGAAATGCACACCTTGTTGCTGTATCTCCATTGCCATTTCCTCCACTATGTGGTTGTTTTTCCTAGGACCGCGAAAAGCACTTATTTTCCTCTGCCACAATTCAATTAGTAGGGCTTCTGCCTTATCACTCCAACAACTTCTTTTCTTATATTTTTGTTTTTCCATTTTTCAACTTAATATCAAGTGACAGCTGTATTTTTATATGGAATGTAAACAAATATCAAGTGACATTTAGGGCCGGCAAAATATGTCTTCCAAACAAATCGATTAAACTAGAGCAGGCACCGATTATTATGAGTGGAATGTAAGTTTTCAAACAGTTTTCAGCGAAAACTGTGTTTTCGTTTGACAGATTTTACATGGACGAAAACACAAGTTTTCTTGCGAAAACCACACTTTCCCACGCAAACATGTTTTCGCTGTCGGTCCGAACATAGCATAACGTTAAAGTTATTATCAACGAAAATAATAGCCAAGAGCGAATTAATTTCGAAGATGTATTGTACGTTAAGAACTTAAGAACGAATTTACTCTCTGACTACTATTCTGACAGCGATAAGAATCGGTGACTTGTACTACGTTAAAGGCTTTGATCAATCTGCGAGATTTTCGCAAAAGAGCCAAATAGCATAAATACATGGCACATGAATGGGCCATCTAAACGAAAAATATTTAAAACGTACAATTGGTACGGTACACGGTATAAATTTTCAAACAAATAAAAAACTGCAAACTTGCGAAATCTGTTTAAGCGAAAAACAAACACGAGAAAGATTTTCGAAGCACAGGGATCACCGTACAACCGAGTTACTAGAGATTGTACACAGCGACGTTTGCGGTTCAATGAAGGTTAACTCACATTCAGGTGCAAAGTACTTCGTGACATTCACTGACGATATTTCGAGATATTCCGAGGTTTATTTCATGAAAAATAAGTCAGAAGTTTTGGAAAATTTTAAAATATTTAAGAATATGGCGGAAACGTATACAGGGAAGAAAGTTTAAACACTATAACGGACAACGGGTAAGAGTATATGAGTAACGAATTTCAGAACTATTTAACCCTACAACACACCCAGAAAATACCACGTAAACACACACCCGGGATACGTTTGCACCCGGGACCTTATTTTGCGGTTTTTTTAATGCTTATTCAACCGATTTCTATGATTTCTGTTTTTTTAAAGGTATATTTTAATATATAACAAGTATTTTGTCTTTTGTTTCAGTCGAATATTCCTACTGGTTCCAGCGATATGGGCGAATAAAGTCAGGACATGCAAACAATGGATTTGTTGTTATAAATGTTGCCTGTTGATATTTTTATTATTGTTTTGGTGCTTAAAAGTGTAAGAAGTGAAAATATAAGTGAAAATAAATATAACTGAAACTATAAATAACTGGATACGAAATGACTTCAATAAAAAACGAATATTTATCAAGTGCAGCATATGGAAGGTAAAAAATGTAAAATGAGCAACTATGTAAACATATACTATTTTTTTTTTTATTATGCAGGCTAACTGAGGAACAGCTAAAATCATATATACAATCTTTATTTGATGAAATTTGTGACGATGACGCTCCCTATGACTTTGACTCAGAAGATGAAGAAGAAATTCAAATCAATGACATCGAAATTGCTGATGACGATGCTGAAGTTTCGCAAAGTGCCGCAGAAGTATTACCTGATTATGCGGACTATGAGGATGATGAAGAAGAAGAAGTAAAAGAAAATAATGAATTACCTGCTAGTGCCGAAAAATTTGTTGCACGTGAT